>CAJNIZ010002212.1:0-26806 GCA_905231905.1 Symbiodinium pilosum | reverse complement strand
TTCAGGGTTTAGGATTTAGAGCTTCAGGTTTAGGTTTTAGGGTGTTGAGTTTTAGGTTTAGGGTTGAGGGTGTTGGGTGTGGGATTTACGGGTGTATGCATCTAGGGTTTGGGGTTTAACTAGGGTCTGCTCGAAGGAACGTATACCCTTGAGCCAACCGAATCTGAAAGAACGAGCCCTTGGTTCGTCTCATGTTCCATGGAACTTTGGCCTAAATTCCTTCAACTATGAGTCCTTAGAGCCTTAGGGTTAGGGTTTAGGGTCAAAGGGTTTATGGTCTTTCGACACTCCAGGCATTTAAACTACTGGTCGGCAGTAGCGAATGGTGGCCTTGATGCAAGGCGAGGATGTCATCATGCTCATCCCATGAGGCAATTAGAATGTCCTGTTGAAGTTGCAGGTTTGGACTTTCAGGCTTCGGGTGAAAAGGCGCTTATTAAGTGCAGGACGGGGTTGTGGGGCCGACTAAACTCCTTATGGCGACTCATTAGGACATCCGTTCTCTCGAATTCAGGTTCGAGTGTCACGAGGCGCTTGTGAAGTTCCAGCTAGTTGCAATGCCTTCATTCTTATCGCGCAGATTCTGGACGCACTGCAGATGAGCAAGATATTTCTACACCAGCTTTCATGCAAACCTTATGACCAGGACCCTCCTGCTACCCTTTCATACGGGTACGTGGTCCCTATTACGTGGGTAGGGTATCTAGACGGTAGATGGAGGGTTTGGGAACATAGTTGTTACCATCTGCTTGCCACCAACCCGAAACATCCCGAAACCACAGCAAAAATAGATTTCATGGTTTTTCCCCACCAACGAAGAGAAAGCTAATCGACCTAAAACCATATCCCAGGGTCCCAAAGCGGAGTTTCCACAACTAAGAGTCCTTTCTTTGTCAGCGCGTAAACAGAGGAACAGGGAATACGAGTTTGAAAATGGAGGCCTCTATTTATGGACGCTACAAAGTTCAAACTACATAGCTTCAAAGACCCCATACAAGCATTGAACACAGGTTGGGTCACAACAAAATTTCCCGTGCGTTTTCGTCTTATGTACACATTCTAAAATCCGGGCCCGGAACGCTGGAACAAAACATCAAAAATCCTAAATCCCTAAACCCAAGGAATGTCTTTCCTTAAGCCTAACACCCTAAATCCTAAACTCTAAACCCACAGTCCTACATCCTAAACCTTGTATAACCTCCTTTTTTTAGAACCCTAAATCCTCAGCCCTAAGCCCTAAAATCCCCTAAGTCCTGAAGCCTCAACTGGGTTGCTGTTAAGGAACTTAAATTAAGTTACTATATTGGGGAAACCCTATTATTTACTATATAGACCCATTATGGTAACTTAGTTCCCTAAACCCTAAATCCTAAACCCTAAACCCATTATGGTAACTTAATTTAAGTTCCTTAATAGCGACCCAGTCAACACTCTGTCCAGGCACCATCTCTACAGGACTGGGCCGAGGTGCTTCTCACAGAGGCTGTTTGGGACTTAGGGTTTAGGGTTTGAGGGATTAACGGATTAGGACTTTGGGTTTGAGGGATTAACGGATTAGGACTTTGGGTTTGAGGGATTAACGGATTAGGACTTAGGGTTTAGGGATCAGGGTTTAGGGATTAAGGTTTAGGGTTTCTGGATCAGGGTTTAGTGTTTTGGGATCAAGATGGAAGAAAAGGGAATAAGTCTGCAAACCTCTGCCAGTAAGTTTCAATCATGAAGCAGCCGAGATTCATGAGCAGATGCAAAATCCTGTATCCAAACTTCCGCACCCATCTGAACTCAACCCCGATGCGAGCCCCCAAACCCCAATAAGCGATATTGACTGATCAGTTAGTAGTATTATCCCGAAACTGTCCTAGCATAGACGTGTTATCATAATGTAGCCCAGAGCCCTATTACATTTCCTCAGGCCCTCACATTACCCCAAACCCTTTCCCTTGTAATCTCTAAGACCCAACCCTAAACCCTGAGCGCCAAACCTTCAAGCCTAAACTCTCAAACCTGAAGCCTAAACCCTGAACCCTGAACCCCGAATTCTCCAAAAGCTAGTGGACTGCTAGAGGCGCCTTCTACGCCGCGCAGACAACCGCGTGGGCAGGCATTAGGGTGTAGGCTTTACAGATTCAAGGTTCAGGACTTTATGTTCTTTGTGGTGTCTGTAATTCCACCGTTGTATACTAGAGGGTTTCAAGGCAATTCTGAACCACTTGTAATCGCCAATGCACGAACTTCGTGCACTTGCCTAATATTTGCAGGGTAAATGTAGGTAAATTGTAAATACGTAAGGGCTGGTGGATTGGTAGGTTACTTACAACCTACTTATAACTGTCCTAGTAATATTGATACGGCCCTAAGTTTCCGAACAACTCATGTGAGCTATAAAGTCCCGACAGTGGGGTTATATAGGGGACTATGTAGAGCAGTAGGATAGGGGTTATTCAGGGGGATACGAGGAGTTTAGACTCTAGCTCATGTTTAGTGGCTAGGGTTTGAGGGTTTAGGTTTCAGATAACTCCTACAGCGTCCATATGCAGCTATAGTTTAACGCGCCCACCCCAACCCGATTCTACTGAAAAAGCTTCTACATACTATCCTCATATGAGCTGTAGTAAAACTCTTTAAGAGTGGGTATATAAGGGATTGTATAGAGGATATCTATTGGGCTTATTAAGGGGGATACTAGGAGTTGAGATTTGAATATAGCTCGTATGTAAACGTGGGTTCCATGTCATGTGAACTTTCCATGTGTTGCTGCACGATTCTATTCATTTAGGCCCCTAAACCCCATAGTTCCTATAGCCCCTTTGAAGCCTTGAACATATCCCTGAAAGCCAACATTCTGTTCATGTCAAACCTGTTACATCATCATCCCCCCCTCCACTTAACTACCCACCCAGGTCCCCGTCATTGTGTTTTATGTAGGATGGTTGGGATGCAGCGTAATGAGTTGGAAACCTTGGAAGGAGTAGTGTATAGCGGGGGTTTAGGGTTTAGGGGTATGTAATAGGGGAACAATGGGGGCCCCATAACATTTGAACCTTGATGTGCCTGGCTGTGCTTGTAATGGACGTCACTCTTGTATCTTCGAGAGTGAAGCCCCCTAATAAGGATCATTATAATTCGGGGTATATCAGTGGGCACGCGATTTGTGTACGTGTTTTTGGGAATCTCCCAATTGGCAGGCTTATCCTTGGCAAGAGGATCCGGTTGTGCATAAGGTAACACTGCCCTGAACCTCCAAAGAGGCCCCCTAAACCCTCTCACCCTAAACACTGCATCCCTACATCTTAACGCTTGGAGGATTCAAACCCTAAATCTTACCCTAGGGAATGTAGTAATATTTACAGACTTTAGGACCCAATGTAGGTAATATTTGTGTACATGGATCCCTAGGGTTAACGCTGTGATGATTCAGACCAGGTACGGCAGCTTACGCCAGAGGTGATGCAGGAGCCAATTGGGAGCGTAAGGCAACATGGTTTCTTACGGCAGAGGACCTGAAAAGTGAGGAAGAGAAACTTAGCCCAGGGTTCAGGGTTTACGGGTTAAACCCCCAACCCTACAGGGTTGGGGGTTTAGGGGTTCGGGGTTCAGGAGTTAGGGTTTAGGTTTAGGTATTTCGATTCAAGGCCTGGGGCTTGGGCTATACTAACTCCTTTGCAGCCCTTGATATGCTGAAGCTTGGGGCCTGAGGCCTGCATCATACGATCGCGATCACTGTACGGTACTGGACAACGTCTGCACCGAAGCAAGCATCTTTAAAAGATGAAATGGTTCAGGGTTTAGGGAATTGAGATGCCTCCATTCTCTGAGCACTCTCCCCTGACTGCAAGACAACGAGGCGTGAAACATCAACAAAACACAATCTCTGTGCCCCTGCTCTCCAGAAGCCCGCAGAGCCGAATCCCCCCTCGTTCAAAAATCATATCAGGGTTCCTTAGATATGTGGGTAGTTCCCAAATTTTTAGGGTCCCATTTTGGTAACCCCGAGATATTCGGTGCCGTAATATAATCCATAACCAATAAGGACGCATAGTTTCGAGAAAACCCATATGATTTAGACGATGTTCAACCATTTCAGGCCCAGGAAGCCGTCAAACCCAATGTCCTAATTCCGCCTTCAGCGGAGATCAAAAACGTGAAGCTTGGTTCCCAAACCCAGAGCATCCTGAACTCCAGCCCGCCCTTTCCGCACGGATCTCAGCGTCGGAGGACGAAGAGAACCTGCGGCTTTTCCGCGTGGAGGGCAAAGATAAGAGTTGGTCTCTTGGCCAAGTACTTGGAAGGGGGCTAAGTAGGTAGGTTAGGGATTAGGGTTTAGGGTCAGGGGGACGTAGTTAGTAAGTAGGTAGATAAGGAGCCTACTACAAGGGTTATTGGGGTTACGAACCTACCTACTAGGTGTCTGTAGTTTCCTTAGAAGTATTTTTGATTTTTGCTAGAATATAACCCTAAGGACTTATTAAGAAATGTATTTTACTAGAATATAACCATGAAGAATCATTAAGCATACTATTGTTATTATAGGTCTAAGGAGACTACAGTTTTTGCTTATAGAGGTATCTTATAGAGATCTGTGCGGATACATTATCCCTTCAAAGAAAAACAAGGAAGATGAAGTGGAAACTGGGAGTACATGGGTTATATAGGGGTTTATGTGTCCAAAGCTTTGCTGTTTTTAGGGGGTCTCCAGCAGAAGGATTATGGTATTTGTGAGGTCTATATTGGAGTCCACCCTATTTACGAAAACTGCCCTAAGCGCTAAACCTCATCACAGTTATCTTTCCGGTTCTTGTATACAAGAGACGCAGTCGGGGGCTTCAGGATCTTCTGCAAGTTTGCATCGCCTGATAAGCTGTTCTAGGGTTTAGGCTTTAGCATGTTGGGTTTATACCACCCTCTATACACCCCCCCTCCAGGTTTCCCTTTAATTAATTTTAATGAAGCCTAATCATCCTTACATATCCTTAATTAAGGGAGGAACCAAGGGGGGTAGTATAGAGGGGGTAGTAGGGGAACCCATGAGGTTTACGTAGGGTTTAGGGTTACATGGCAAAGGTTGAGGGAAGGTGTCAGCTCGGCGTCCGCCTTTGACTCTTTGGTGGCGTTGCAGTAAGGAAGTGATGCAGTCCCTATATTTAGGGGTGTGTATATGAATGCTGGAGAAGAAAATGGAAAATAATGAAACCGAAGCTGGGCTGGCATAGGTGTATCAAGAGTATATCACCCCTTCACGAATATTCAGCTTACTCGGGATTAGTAGGGAATTAGGGAATATATTATCCCCATATAACCCCTACAGAATAGATTCCTCATTCCCTACGAACCACTAGTAAGTCAAGGGGGTGGGGCGGGGGAGTGACTATGGGCAGCCACCCCCACCCCCCCCCTCTTCTTTTAGCACTAAACTTCGAACGCAAAACTTCCGAGAGCTTTGGCCTAACAAGCGTAAATCTGATGGCTTGAGCCCTAGACCGTGTAGCATTTACCGCGTGCTCTGAGAGAGCGGAGAAAGGTGAAGCTCGAATTAACCTCCCACATAACGCGGTTTAGGGTTGAGGGTTTACCTTGCAAATGAAATGCGTGGATTCTAAACTTACTAAGCTTGGCCCGCAAACTCTAAGCCTCAGCCCCAAAAGCAGAATCTGGGATTCCTGTTAAGGAGCTTTAGCCTAGTAGTCATAATGGGGACGGTCTACTGTTCGCTATACAGCTATACCCTAAACCCTTGACCCTAAACCCTAGACCCTAAACCCTAAACCCTAAACCCCTAAACCCAAACCGGAAACATGTTAAGGTTTCTGCAGAAAGGCGGAATAGTCTTCGATCGCCAAAGCCCATCGAGGCAAAGCTGTCTTCGGATTGGGTTTGGGGTTTAGGGTTGAGGATTTAGGGTTGAGGGGTTAAGGGCTTTAGGGTGTAGGATTTAGGGTCTAGGATTTAGGGTTTAGGGATTTAGGGTTTAGGATTTAGGGTTTGGGGTTTAGGGTTTAGGATTTAGGGGTCAGGGTTTAGGACTTAGGGTTTGGGGTTTAGGGCTTAGCGCTTAGGGTAAAGGATCCCCGAAAATGGAAGCCCCCAAACACGATCCCCCGGCTCCCCTGACGGAGAATGCAGGACTATTGGGAGGTTCCATGCCGAAATATAACCAAGACCCCCAAAGATAGGGTGTAAGGTTTAGGCGTTAGGGGGCCGTACTTTTGACAACCCTTCATATCTATGCCAGGACAGCAGTGCAGTGCAGGCTTTTGTCTGCACTGGACCTGGACCCTCAACCCTGAACTCTTAAACCCTAAATCCCTGAAACCTAACCCCTCTAAACCCTAAACCCCGGAAACCCCTGAAACCTAGACCCCTAAACCCCTGAAACCTAGACCCCTAAACCCCTAAACCCTAAACCCCTGAAACCTAAACCTGAAATAGTGGGACAGGACAGGCCTTTGTCTACTCTTAAAACTTCACAGAAGACAACTGCAAACCTGGGAGCCGGGCACGGTGCAAAGGCTAGGAGTTACAATAGGGCTCCCTATAAGAAGGATTATAATGTTTTGGTGTCTATATTCGGGTACCTCTACTTAGGGCAACTATACCACTTATGTCCCTAAACCCTGAGCCCTAAACCACTTATACAGATTGACCCTAAGCCCTAAACCCTAAACCCAAACCCTAAACCCTAAACCCAAACCCTAAACCCTGAACCCAAACCGTAGGCCCAGCTTTCAGTCAGAGCCGCTCTTGAACCAAACATGACAAGACAACTTGGTTTAGGTTAGGTACTGCCCCCCCTCACTAACAGTTGGAGAACAATTCTAATATTGGTATATATATAGCCTTTAATAGGACCCCTAACATAGACTGTTACTGGGTGGGGGCAGTACCCAAGGTTTAGGGTTAGGGTCTGGGGTCTAGGCTGAGAACCTGGCAAGTGGCATTACTGAGCGGTGGAAGGCCAAAGATGACTTCGGAGAATGGGTCACCCTGCGACCGCAGCACACCAGGAGCAATGGACTTGATGTCCTATGACAGCGTGAGTGAGCAACCTGCCTTTTTCTACGAGAATAGCAGGCACGGTGTCGCAACCACCCTTGACTTACCACGCCTCTTGATCTTATCTTGCTGGTGATTGGTAGGGGCCGCAGGCCTGGGACGCGGAAGTCGTCCCTACATACTCCTTTTGCTCATGGATTCCCCTACTACCCCCTTCTATACTACCACCCCCAGGTTCCCCCTTAATTCTCTTTAATTAAGCTTGATATTTTCCTTAAGTAACCGTGTTTAAGGGGGGACCTGGGGGGGTGTAGTACGGGGGGGAGTAGCGGAACCATGATTTTCTGGTTCTGATAAGCCATTCGTCCTTGTCCTACTAACCGTTACCAAAAGCAGTAGGTTGCCTGAGTAGCTTTCAAAATCCATGGCAGGTTCAGGGTTTAGGTACAATGCTTCATACGGCTACATGGGGGATCCCCAGGCAGGAGCTATGCAAGCACAAGAAGAGAATGATAGGACCCGACACCCCTAGACCCTAAACCCTAAACCCTATTCATCCCTGATCCTCCAACCTGAATTCCTACCTCGCACAGTTGCCAGGACCAGGCCCCAGGGCCCAGGGTTTGGGGTTTAGGGTTCAGGGGAGAGAGCCACAGCAGGATCATCACAATTGTTCAACGTCTTAGGGGTTACGGCTTAGAATTTAGGATGGAGAGGGGGATATCTGGTGTAGAACTTCGAGAGTTCAACGTCTCAAGCTTAAGGACTTTGGAAGCTGATCAACTGCAAGTTCTTTGTCTGCGTAGTTTTGGGTTTGGGGTTAATAACAGCTCCTGACCCCAAAGTGCTGAGCGCATAGGAGGTTTATCTTGTGGGTATATGGGCGGTTGGGTACACACATTGGGCTAAACCCTAAAACCCTAAACCCTAAAACCCTAAACCCCAAACCCTAAAACCCTAAAACCCTAAATGAGAGGATTTTGAAGGCGAGATCTGCCTAAGTTATAAGGGTCTGGAACCCCTACTCCGTTCTGAACGCCCTGTAAATCCGGAGTCTGGAATCCTAAGGTTTAGGGTTTAGGGGTGCGGGGTTCAGGGTTTTCCCTCCCCTTTAAAGCCTATAGATCTTTAACAGCTCGAAAGCCGCCAACCCCACGAACCCGGCAGATTCCGTTTGGATGTGACATTCACTGGTGGCCCACAGTGCCGCTTCGGCGATGACTACGCTGAGTGAGGGTGCCAAGGAAGAAGGGTTTAGGGTTGAGAAGCTGGGGCTTAGGGATTGGGATTAGGAGCATTTAGGGTTTGGGGTTTGGGGTGTAGGTTCCAGACACGGGCAGCCCCTTTTACACCTGAAATCTTGCTACCCTCAAAACGACCACACTTGTTTAAGATACCTTAGGTGGACCCCCCACCCAGTAATAGTGAAAATAAGGGATAATAGGGATTATATTAGGGTCCTCTTATATTCCTACTATACCACTATTACAGGGTGGGGGGTCCTCCTAAAAGATACCCTTGTAGAGCTTAGGTGCTAGGGTTTTGATGTTCAAGCTAGGGTTTAGGGTTTAGGGTTTAGGGTTTACTTGGTAATGGATTACAATATTACCCCCCCAAGGTACCCCCCCAGGGTTTAAGGAGCTAATGAGGATTATATAGGGCTTAATAAGGCCTAATAGGGTTCTAAATCTGGGGGGGTACCTTTGGGGGGTGGGTACTATTGTAATCCCTTACTTGCAGGGTCAGGGGGACTTCGTAAGTAGGTTAATAAGGGGGATAATTGGGGTTACTATATGGGTTATGGGGGGTCATTGACCTACTTACTTAGTCACCCTGACCCTGCAAGTAGGATTTGTGGAGCTAATGCTTCAGGACCGGATTTGCGATCTGGGTTGGCGCATGGAGTTTCAGAGTTTACCAAAGATAGCGAAGACAGGGGCTCACAAGAGGTATGTCTGTGAGACTTGGAGATGTGGAAGTCCCTGAGTCCCACCATCTACCTTCAACCACCCTAGATCAAAAGCCTCAATCCAAGTCATGTGCCGCACTAAGGATTTCGAAGTTTGTCGGGCTAACCCTCGGCCCCAAATCTTAGGCTCCAAGCCCGAATTCCTAAACCCTAAGCCTAAGCGTCCAAAGTATGTGGTTATCATATGATATCACCAAGGCTAGAGAACAGCTATTTGTAATTACAAGCATCACAAGGTATATGCTTTTGATATACTGCACCCGTAGGGTAATGGCCACCAAGGCAAAACGACTGAAGCCTGCCAAAGAAGCCCAGGAAATGCACAGACATAGATAGCAGCAGTGCTCTGACCCAAACTAAACTAAGTGCAACACACAGATAAGCAATGACGCCGCCGCGCCCGAGCACGAAAGGGACATGGGCCAGTTGGTGGCGAGCTTGTCTGATGACGACATATTGCGGCTGGGCGCGATCATCGCGCAAGCCAGGAGCGGCCAACCTGCGACGAGCTACTCGGTCCAAAATAGCTCGGCTTAGCAGCAGGCCTTTGCGTTGACTGCTGAACGGCTACTGAAAGCAACAAGACCGAGATCGCCGCACTGCGTGACCCTAAACCCGAAAACCCTTAAACCCGAAAACCCCTAAACCCTTAAACCCTTTAATCCTAAAGCCGACCATGGGGGCCTACAGAACGGCACCCGTCCCAACAGAGCCTTCTCTTACTTGTGCTTAAGAGGGGTTGCTGTTAAGGAACTTAAATTAAGTTACTATATTGGGGAAACCCTATTATTTACTATATATACCCATTATGGGAACCCTAAACCCTAAACCCATTATGGTAACTTACTTTAAGTTCCTCAACAGCAACCCAGTAAGAGGGGTGGGGAGAGGTTGGAGCCGGGGAGTGAGCGGAGGTACTCAGGGTTTAGGGTTTGGGGTACAGGGTGTAGGGTTTGTGGTATAGGGGTTAGGGTTTGGGTTTGGGTTTGGGGTATAGTTTAGGCTTTAGGGGATTAGTGTATAGGGGTTTGGGGTTATAGACGTAATATTGATTACTTGGAAGCTCATGGGACTCGGTAAACGCTTCTAACTGGGCTGATACTTAGGGTGGCCTACAACTCCAGTTACGGGGATTATAAGTAGGGTTATAAGCCCAGTTAGGCGTAGTTGCAAAGTCCCATTCACCCCAAAAAAATCCGAAACTCTAGTAAGCAACATATAAACCCAGTTTCCATGCCATTTTCTGTTTTCTACCCATGCCCCAACCTCTACACCCTGGTAAGACCTAATTAGTAGCTGCCATGTTCTTTCCTACTCCCCCAGTCACTCACAAGGACCCTAGACCGCAAACCCAAAACCCTAAACTCAAGCAATCGTTCCCTAAAACCTTACCCCCTCGGCCCTTCGCTGCCCTGAACCCCACATCTTCCGATGAAAGGGATTTAAGGGTTTAAGGTTTAGGGTTTTGGGGTTTAGGGTTTAGGGTTAAGGGTTTAAGGGTTTAGGGTCTAGGAACCAAATGGTGCCCCTACATATCCCGAGTAGGTTCTGTAGGATTCCTTTCTTCAGGGGCCGCTTGCTGGTCCAGTGGGGCGGAAACCCTTGAGGTCTGAAGTTCAGAATGTCTGCATGTGAGCCCTAAACCCTAAACCCTAAAGGTGGACAGAGGGGTCCTTTTGATAGTTCAGTATAGCTGCTACTATACTTCCTAGTAGGAATCCGAGGCACTTGAGTTTAGGCTCTAGAGTTTTGGGTGTAGGCGTTGGAGTTAATGGTCTGCGCCTCTGATTTGTTATTCGGGCTAGGCGAAACCCTAAACCCTAAACCCCTAAACCCCTAAACCCTAAATCCTAAACCCCTAAACCCTAAACCCTAACATTGTCTGAAAACTGAGTCCCAAGCCCTGATGTCAAGACTACCATTCCCAAGGCCATCCATCAGTGTTCATGGGAAATTGCCTTACTTACAAGTACCTTGAGTAGCCTAGACCCTTAACAATTCAGGACAGCAACATACGATGCACAAAAGCCATTGAGTTAGGTATATAGGTTAGTCTAGGTAGAGCTTGAGAGTTTAGTCTTCAGACCGTAGGCTACAGTCTTTAGAGTGCTGGGCCTTGAGCTAAAGTAAGCCCATCTGAAAATTGAAAAGCTGAAGCAGGTCTTTCATCAAAGTCTACAGTCCAAAATGCTCCTCAAGCCTTGATTCCCTGACCTAACCCTAAACCCTGAGCCCTAACCTAGACCCTCACACTTAAACACCAGTAGGTTGAGCCCAGGCTCAGCAGGGTCGAGCAGGCGAGCACGATCAATTGGCTGATTGCCATCGGTGTGGCCGGGCTCTCAGCAGGAAGGGAGGTTTCAGGGCCTCCACATTTCTTGAGTCAATGAATACGCCTCAAAGGAAGAAAAAGAGGAAAAGACCACCTGGTTACTACCTGAGGCATATTCCTTATTTAATTTGGAAGGCTTTTCGAAGTTCTGGGACGGTTTACAGTGTTCTCAGAGCTGCAGCATGGTATAGTGCTGAGGGTTTTGAAAGTTCAGGGTGTTAGAATTAAGGGTTTGGGGTGTACTGTGAGAAGGAAAACTAGTCCTTGCCTGGAACCTCCAATGTAGTTCCTTTTTGGGTTTGGTATGGTTTTTTTGGTTAGGACCCTTATCAAAAAAGGTACCACATTGGAGGGTCTAGGTGGACCCTGAACCAAATCCTACCTCAAGTCTCTGTCAGGCCCCAAAGCATGGACGACAGATCCCAAGTGTATCCCCGGCTATAAGCCCTAAAGCCCGAACACTAAGCCCCAGTTTTTGGACCCTAAACCCTAAACCTCAAAACCCTAAACCCTAACCCTAGGAAGTTGGAGCCTTGAAGCTCCAAATCCTAAACTCTAAATCGCACAGAGAGGAGGATCCCCTGCTGACTGAGTTTCCTTAAACAAGGGGAGCCCAATAAAGATGGTTTACATAGGGTTTGGGGTTAAGGGATTTAGGGTTTAGGGCTTAGGGGTTTAGGTTTCCAACTTCCTGTAACTCTAATTATAGAGACTCCCCAAACGAAACCCCTAACTACTGAAAGCCACCATAAGCGTTCGGTCTGTTTTGAGGCTCTTTTAGCCTGGCATTTTTTCAGTGCACCTAAGTTTGGCCTTTCCATTGCTGAGACTCGGGAAGAGATTCGTGTCCTCAGCATTGCCCTAACGGCCCTAGTACCTAAGAATCATATGCTTACCCAGCCTGTACACAATTACTTGTGTTTTCCCTGAGTACCCAATTACTGGGTACATGGACCCTTAACCCTAAACCCTCAACCCTATATATCCATATATATATATCTATTTATATATTCTCCTTTTTTTTATCCTTTTTAAGCAAGTTAATTCTTGGGCACCAGGACCTATAGGTTAGGGCAGAGCAGCGTTGGATGTCGGCCGCGGTTGCGGCAGGTTGATAACATCCTGCGGAGACATGCTTTCTCCCATGTAGGACAATAGCATCTACTTCTAGGGCCGAAGTATAGACTAAACCCTAAACCCTGTACATCTAGGGCCTAAGTACAGACTACATACCTACATTGACGCAAGACCCTTTGGGTCTTGGCTCGTCTTCAACTTTTCGGAGCGATGATGCATTGTCCTTCCAGTGAGCATGGCTAACCCAAAGTGACCATGAGGCATACACGGTGGATGGACAAAATCTGCATGACCCTAGATAATTGCATAAACCCGCAGAATTATGGTGCTATAGTATACTTAGGGTCATGCAGGATTCTGTCCATCAGCAGTAGTATATACTTGCATGGCCTAGTATATACCCTAAACCTTAACCCGACATGGACCCTTTGGGCAAGGGAAGCCCTCAAGGGGTCAGAGCAGTTCCTGATCGAGTTGCGGGAAGTCAAGGTCATTGGTTCGTGGTTTAATGTTATAGGGTTTAGGGTTTGGTTTTAGGTGAGTGTCTAGGGTTTAGGGCGTCGGGGCCATGCTTGGCATGTCTCAAGCACAGAGTAACCCACAGCTGCAAGATGCGAACGCCCAAGTACCTACCGTAAGCATGTCTTGTGTTGTTGGGCAGGTACTTGCATAAGTAGCCATATGTGAGCTATAGTCTAATCCCCTAAATACAGGGGGTTATATAGGGGATTATATAGAGGACTACTATAGGGGTTAATGGGAATGCTAGGGGCTTAGACTATAGCTCATATGCAGGGTTATAGTCAGGGTATTTTGAACATCCGGGATCTGGGGGACTGGTATCCCCACTTCCATTTACCCGTGAGGCCAAGAGGCAGGGCGCCGAGCTCTATCCCTGGTGTCAGGGTTTAGGGTTTAGGGCATCTGTGAAGTTAAAGCCCTCGGGCAAAATCATCTCAGACTTTGAACGCCTTTGCGCTCTATGTCTTGAGCCCCTCCCCCTAATCACCCCCGGGCCTCCCCAAAAAAGCGGTAAGTTGAGAATCTTCACCTTATGTACGTATGGTGGGTTGCCAAAATTAGGATCTCGTGTGGGATTCAATTTCTAATAGGGCCCTTTTATTTTAGGGTAGCCAAAATGAGTTCATGATTTGGGGGTGGGAGGCTTTAATTTGATTTTTCCCACCACCATGGGCTATTAGACCCTAAGATTTCCTATTAGGATCCTACTAAGGGCAGATTAAGGTACCCTTAAGGTCTAATAGCCCATAGTGGCACCTGGAGGGGATTAGAGCCCTCGACGTGCAGGTGCAAGGTTTAGGGCCAGGGCTTCGGGTAATTGGGGGTTTCCCAAAATTAGGGGTACTATTTTGGGGGTCCCCATAATAAGGATTGGATTATATTGGGGTCTATATTGGGGTCCCCCTATTTAGGGAAACATCCAATTATGACCTGCCGAATCCCCTCCACTTTCAAACGAAACTTCGCCCTTGAAAAAAGAAACATTCATTTTCTGTGAAATGAAAAGAATGCTTTGTACGGACGTTTTTTCAAAGTAATTGTACGCATCCCTTGATTACAAGATCTCTATCCTACGCAGTTCAAAGTCACGAACATCAGAGAGATGCATAGCCCCCTGTGGTTCCTTGCTTCAGCCCCCTCCTAGTAACCTCAGAACCCACTCCCCCTATTCATTCTGAGAGAAATCCTAGCTGGCCCCTTTTAGAGATAGTCTTGACAGTACTTTTCGGGATTTTGGCTTAGGTTTATGGTGAGATTCTTTTCTTAAGGGGAGGGTTGTAGTAGTGGAACTGATTCTAACTTGCTATGAACTTGCTTATACTCCAGTTACTACAAGCCCTCTGAGCCCCCTTCCTGAGGTATAACTGCAGTTTGAAATGGGCCCCAACCCCTAGATCTCAAGCCCTAAGCCCCAGCCCAGGACCCTTTGCCCCCAAGCCCCCTCACATGGCTGTTTTTTTCTATAACTGAGTTCTAGCCCGTAAGCCCCGTATCCCTAAACCTCAAACCTTGTAAATATCCTATTCGGCTACAGTTGCCCTAAACCCTAAACCCTCAAACCGAAACCCTGGTAAGAGGCAAGACATGACGTTCAGCTCACAGGCTTCAAGGAGCCCTCTACTCCAGCTTGATTGCAGGTTTACAGTTTTAGGGTCTTGGGGTATGGGGGTTACCCCAATAAAGAGGGTTTACATAGGGTTTAGGGTTTTGGAGTTTGGGGTTTTGGGGTTTAGGAGCTAGGCTTTAGGGTTGAGGCTTTAGTAGGAATCACCCTAGACCATGGTTTGTTTGCAAGGGAATTTTCAGGGTGGAGTTATCAGGTAATTACCTTGGGCTCATAGAACGCTTGGATGAGGAGGTACAAGCGGGCTGTGTAGAACGCATATGGGAGAGACTAACCACCTGAATGTTCCTTAGAGGTTAGGGTTTAGTTTTCAGGGATGTGGCGCGTATGCTTGCGATTTCGGAAGCCAATGAAGCTCTCCTTCAACACCCTAAACCCTTAACCCTTAAACTTGTTCGTCCTGCTGATTTGTTGCTCACGAGAGTTTCTCAGAATTCAGAATGTCCCCCAGACCATGATGCCTTTGTAATCCCTTTGCTATGTATCCGAAAGCCCCCACGCTCCTATTTGGATAAACCTATACCGCCATACCATTATTTAGACTTCCTTTTGTGGGGCAGGGCTGGGATGCTAGGGAACCGGGGCTTATACAAATTGTACAGGTTTGAAATCCGGAGTTTCAGGTGGGTTTTGAGAGAGTTTTAGCCTTTTCTGTTGCCCTATGCCCTATACGAGGGTTTAAGGTTTGGGGTACAGGGTCTTAGGGTTTCAGGGTTTAGAGCTTAGGGTCCAGGCGAAAACAAGCCAGCAGGAAGAAACTTGGCTGTTGCCCACATACGGTTCAGTGACAACGCTAGTCATGCGCGGGGACCAGTCATTTCTGAACTTGCGGATGCTGATGGTAGCCCGCCGTTGTCCTTGTGATGGCATGCCTCACGTTTGAAAGTGTTGATTTGGGTACCCGAAGCCTCAAAGCTGAAACCTGGAACCCAGCCCGGAGCCCTCAAGCCCAAGCGGTTTGTCATCAGATCTTACCACTATGGGCTATTAGACCTTAAGGGTACCTTAATCTACCCTTTAATAGGGTCCTAACAGGGAATTTCAGGGTCTAATAGCCCATGGTGGTATGCTACCCCCAGCCGAACACGCGCCAATTAACGCGGGCTAGGGATGGTACAGGATCCGATCGGTTTAGAATTTTCATTGTACATTTTAGACGAAGTGTTGAGGGTTTTGGGGTTAAGTTGAAGTGTTTAGGGTTTGGGAATTTAGGGTTTTTGGTATTGCGGTTTGGGGTTTAGGGTTGGGCGTTTGGAGGTTTAGGGTCTCGTTTTTTAGGGTTTAGGGGTGTCTCATGCTCTTACGATACTCTTGGTGGTCGCTAGTAGGGAATTCTGGAACGCATCCCTGTAGCGGCCTCTATTAGGGTCAAGTTTGTTCCATTTCTTATCAATATTGCATGAAACTAGCAGTACTAGAAGATGCTGTATGACCTGAGTAGACGACTACTATACCATACTTCCCAAGGTAAAAGGTACTTGGGGTCATGCAAGATTTTCAGTATCCACTGAAAAAGCACCAAACAAATTCCAGCTTCCATGTCATGTTCCATTTTACTTCCATGTGATTCTCCGTGATTGCGGCCTATATCTGTATGGTTTCCCGGAATACCTTGCAATCCCAATGTAATCCCAATTTACTATTCCCTTTAAAGGGACCCTAAACCCTAAGCCCTAAACTCTACCCCTTCATCGTCGATCGGAATGTCAACAATGCGCAAAGCTGTCCGTGAGACTTTTTGTGCGCGCTGGCGGCTTGTAAGGCATGACACTCTCTCTGCCGAGGACTTTATTGGCTGTGATTGCAGGCGAGAAGGCATGACCTGGCCTCCATCACCTCCCGGCAACGATGATGAGTGTCGAGAAATGGCAATGCAAGGGCAGCTATGGATGCGGTGGTTAGTCGAGAATCACCCAATACCAAAGAGAGTGGAGGTCTCTGCAGCGAACATCGCCAGGCTTTACAAAAGCTTTGATGCAGGGGAGATGCGTCATGCACCAATGAAGCGAAGAAGAGTTGAGTTCAGTAAGCTCACAGAAGAGGACTTATCAGGGATCCCAGATTTGTATCCCCAGCACTCCGTGGCTGTCGACATCAGGCGCAAGTTTATGTCTACGCCGCAGTGCTGGGAAAGACCTCCTTTAATAAACTACAACATTTGTGGAAAAGCTCTTTGCCCAGAAAGACTAGAGTTCACATCTTCCAGGCTAGCACCGTCAGTACGCTTATCTACGGGGTCGCCCCTTTGACAATGGAACCCAAGCATTTTCAAAAACTAGATTCGTGGTACTTCCAGCTACTCCGCAGGGTTTTGGGCATCAAGTCTTCATATTACTCTCGAATCAGTAACAAGGAAGTTTGGAAGCAAGCCGGTAGACCTACAACACCTTCACAGATGGTCCTAGCACAACAATTCCGACTACTCCTCCAAACCAGACAAGCCGCTCGCTTTGACCCTGTACACCATGTCGCTTTCGGGCCATCCTACAAAGACAGGGTCTCTATGCATAAAAACGTCAAGGGCGGTCCGCCACCTCCCCATTGGTTATCCCCAGTATCCCAACATGCGCTAGAGTTCTACATTCCATAGGTATCCTCCGACCCAGATCAGCGTCAGGATCTGCTAGGAATTAAACAATACCTCGACCACTCCTCAAATTCCCTGATCGTCTGGTGGCAGCGCCGACGCGCCACCCAGAAAAAAAATCTATCTTTGCAGCTAGCATTGGAAGCGCATGGCTGTCATAAAGCTCTACCCCTTTAAAAGGGCCTAGCAGCCGAAGGACTGCAAGACCAGCGGCTTTTATTTCATCTTCCACCTCAACTACCGACGGACACGATGGCGGATTATTGCTTGCCCCCACAATGCTGAGGTGGAGGACGTGTTTAGGGTTTAGGGCTTAGGGTTCAGCATACCCCGGGTTTAGGGTTCATGGGAAACCTGAAAGGGATATAGGGGTTATGTAAGGACATATTAGGACATATAGGGTTTAGGGGTTGGGGGTTCGAGGGGTTGGGGATTTGGGGGGTTAAAGGGTTCAGGGTTAAGGGGTTCCGGAAAGTCAAGTGCACAAGAAAGTTGTAAATGACATGGAAACCGTTTTGAATGGGGTTATAAGAGCTGTTTTGATTTTGATGACGCCCTTATTATCAGAATTCGGGGATGACATCAGGGGGTGTCAAAAGACTAGGGGGGGTTCCGGTCAAGTGGCTTACAAGGGTTTGTGCGGTCATACACTTCTAGGAAGCAGGAAGCAGGGACACGGATCCGCTGCCTTTATTGCTTGGTTTGCATGTGGGTGTGCTTTGAGGTTTGTCCCTTTGTGATTCGTACACTTGGGAGAAACTGGGCTGCTGTTTTGGAAGTTTTTCCAAGTTACTATAATCAGGAAGCCCATTATTCACTGAACCCATTATATGGTAGCTTAAGCCCTAAACCCTAAACCCTATATACCCATGTTACGGTAACTTGTTTCAAGTTCCATGAAGGACGCCCAGCAAATGCTGGGTTCCAGTGTCTTAATGGAGACTGCTGGTGGTGATATTTCGTGCACCCCGAATGCGTGTGCACTCCGGAGTTCTTGTGGCCTGGGGGGTTTAGGGTTTGGGGTCTAGGGTTAGTTGTCCAAGGTTTCGGGTTCGGGGTTTAAGGTCTAGGGACAACAGCAGGTTGCGATTATTTTTGATGTTCACCTGGCCAGAAATATTTGGTCAGCGGCTTCCGCGACCCCAGAAGTACACAAGGTTTGGAAAGGTCGCGCCTGTTCTTTGGACCTGTTAAACCCAGATCCCGAAATCCCATATTCTACAGTCTCATAAAGCACCTACTTAGCTAGACCCTCCAACTGGCCTCTACTACGGTGGATGCTAAAAATCCTGCATGACTCTCAGAACCTTATACCTTGGGAATGATGGTGCTATAGCATACTTAGGGTCATGAAGGATTTTAAGTATCAATAGTAGTGGGCGGCGCCTATGCCCCTCGGCATCGATGGCGCAAGTCGACCTAACTGGTCACACCTCAGCACAACCATGAGCACGGTAGCGCCCAATAATCCCCATAATCCCCGCAGTTTCCATTTTCTTTTCCATTATCCCTACAAAATATGATCGTGGTTTCCATGCTATTTTCCATTATCCCCAGATAGTTTCGGTACCTGCAATCAGTTCCCAGGAGGAGGCCTTCCAACCTCTCTAAGGTGTCTCCCACCCACTCACCTCGAGAACGTCCACCAACAGCTTCAAGTTTTGTCAAAGTCTCGGAGTGTAGAAGCAAGAAGGTGCTGTCTGTAAAGATGTATTTTCGTTGACCAAGATTGACCTAAGTGAGCTGAGGTCCTAAACCCTAAAAGAAATAGGTTTGGCTGGCTTGGCCGCCGCAGACGGCCTGGGGTCAGTGAATGTGTTAGATGGCCAGGCACAGTCGGGCCGTGGCAGCACTTCGCATGCAACCATGCGCTTGAAGGGTCGCTCAACCTGATCACCACTGGTTGCAAGCTAACTCAGAGCACAGCCTTAAACCTTGACCCACACAAACATTTCAAACGGATCCGAAATCTTGCCTGCGTCGAGGACCTCAGCGGCAAACGCTTTACCTCCGATCCCCAGGACCCATCTTCAAGCATTGTAGGGTTTAGAGGTTTAGGGTTTAGGGTGTAGTGTTTAGAGAAGGAGATTGAGGCTGCGGGGTTTAGGCTTCAGGGGATTGAAGCTTTACCTGCGTCTCGAGGCTTTTACTTCTGAGGGGTACTGAACCTTTAGATGAGTGAGCCGGAATCAGTAAATTCGGGAGCACGGACAAGAACCGCTTTCTGGGTGTAGCCAGGGTCTTGGGATCTCGGGATCCATGTGGTGCAGTTTTAAGGATCCAGACTTCTGCCGTAGGTGCTTTTGGTAATCTCTTCCCGCTAGTAATAACATAACGCTCATCGAATTTGTGTGATAGGGACATTTAGTTTCGGGGGTTTGTTGGTAGTGTTTGGTGCTTGAGGGAAATCATAGGATTCAGGCAAGCAGTTTCGGGGAAGAGGCTGTGGGGGGTTTGCGGTTTGGGCCCAGTATCTAAGGAGTATCTAAGCTTAGAAGTATGCGCCCTAGTATGTGCCCTCAGGCTTTTTGGGGGGATTCTAGGGACCCTTGAGCGAGCACATAGGGTATATAGTAGGTGTAGAAGGATCCCAGGGTCAAGGGCCAATACCAGGGGCCCATGGTTTCGACCATAGATAGTCGCCTTACAGTAGGCCTTAGCAGTTAGGGCTTCCGACTTGATGTCTTGAGGGTTTACCTATATCCTCAACCTTTTCGAGGGGTACCTAGCGTTACGTTAAGGGTTTAGGATCTAAGCCCTACACCTTCAATCCTAAACTTTAACTTCAAGACCTCATCACCCTAAACCCTAAACCCCTAAACCTTATAAACCCTAAACCCCTAAACCCCTAAACCCTAAATCGGCCTGGCGGCCTCCGAACCCATGCTCTGCCAAAACCTCCCGGCAGCTCCCAGCGGCAACCCAGAACCCTAGGGTAGGGTTAGGGTTTAGGGTTTGGGGTTTTTGGGGTTTTGGGTTTTTGGGGTTTTGGGGTTTAGGGTTTAGGGTTTTGGGGTTTAGGGTTTTAGATTTTGGGTTTTAGGGTTTGTACAAAGTACATCTCGTAGAATTGCGGGGGGAATTGTATAGGGGTTACTTAGGGGTAGTCTGGAGTTTTACAGTGGATCGTACTTTTCGATTCTCGCTGGGATGTGGGAGCTGCATGTTTTCCTGGGGCGCTCGCTCGCAATAAAGTGGTTTAGGGTTTAGGAGTTTTGGGGTTTAGGGGTTTAGAGGTTTAGGGGTTTAGGGCGTAGGGTTTAGGGTTTAGGCGTTTAGGGTTTATAGGGTTTTGTGTTTATAGGGTTTTGGGGTTTAGGGTTTATAGGGTTTAGGGTTTAGAGTTTAGGCTTGTAATAGCCTGACCTGAGAGGCGACCCCCAACACCAAAGTCCAGTCAAGAAGGTCGGCTTCATCACGGCTGAGACCCAGCGGCTCCAAATAAACTAATGTATGCAATATTTACGGGCTTCAGGGCCCAATGGAGGTCTAACTTATAGACTCCGAGCCCCAGGGAAAGGCAAATCTCAAACAACACAACTCCTCAACTCCTTGCCTGCCCCGGTATACTTACTGGCTCTCAGTAGGGAATGAAGAGCTATAATCCCTATATGTGCTGTAGTCAAAACATCCTAAAAGAGATTATACAGGGATTAAAAAGGGGGAGTAATACAGGGGTTCTTCAGGAGGATACTGGGAGTTTAGACTCTAGCTCATATGGTCCCTATATCTATATCTGTATAAATATATATGTGGTAGTTTCCCAAAATAAGGGGACCCCAATCTAGACCCCAAAGCACTAAAATCCTTAATATTGAGACCCCCAAAAGGTACCCCTAATTTTGGGAAACTCCCATATATGCATGTATTCCCTTATTCCCTATGTAAGTATAGCCATTCATCCCTCAGAGGCCCCGCATGCCCGCGGCTCCGAAGTCGGCGCTTAGGTTTAGCGGTACTTGAGAGGCTGGACGCCGATGCCTCAACACCATAGTTGAGGAAAGCCATGAGGTTTAGGGTTTATAGGGTTTAGGGTTTACCTAGACCCTCCGATGTAGTACCTTTTTGGTAGTCCTAATAAGAGTCCTAACCAAAAAACCATACCAAACCCAAAAAGGAACTACATTGGAGGGTCTAGGTAGGGCTTTAGGATCAAAGGTTAGGGTTGAAAGCAGACTGGTCTATCAGCAGGTTGGTCTGGCCATCGAGGCTCCGAAGGAGGTCGGAGTCCAGGTGGCTCCTCGACTTTACCTGGCTTGTTGTTAATATGGGTTGGGGGGTTGGGGGTGGGCTGGGAGGTATATGAGGTATCTGGGGACTTATAGGATTAGGGTTTAGGATTCTGGCTTTAGGGTTTCAATTTAGGGTTTAAGGGCCTATTTCAAAATAATGGAGAACCAAACAGAAAGTGAAATGGAGACTGGGATTAAGCAGGAGCTATAAGGTGTTAAGAAAGCTTAACAAAAGTTACCATACTTCCCACGAGTTTCTCCCAAATGTGGGGCCCCTGCCAACAGCATCGCATGTCCTCTGTAAGAATCTCAACACATGAATTATAACCGCCCATGCATATCATTTCGTACAGGACTGAAGTCTGTAAGGGGCGTGTTCTAAGATTCCAGATTATGATGAACAGTCAAAGGAGACTTGTTGCAGGTCCAGTGGGGGTCTCAAAATAGATCCTTAGGGGACACTAGGGATGTTTGGGGGCCCCTCTAGTCGCTTGACAAACGGGCATGTGACCATCGTCCTCTCTGCTGTCCATCCATGCTGATGGCCACGTGGCTTCCAGTTGAAGGGTTTGGGATTTAGGGTTTTGGGTCGGGTCTAACGCGCATGGGTAGCCGTGGGTCTACTGGAGGGCTTGAATGATGATGCAGGCCCCTGTTTGACCAATTCCTTTGTTGAGCGCCCCAAGTATCAAACTGATCTTACGTGTAACCCCCATAATCCATAAACCCTAAACCCCAACCCCCATAATCCCAGATCGGGGTGCACTAATCGGTGCCTATGCTACAGGGTCTCAGGCAAGGTTTGGCTTATCCAGAGCCCTAGAGGATCCAAAAATGGGACCTCCCAATGATCCCCTAGTTTCCTCAATGTAGTAACGGGGGTAATTTTTGGGGAGGTTCTTTCTTTTGGATCCTTAAGGGGGTCTGGGACAGAAGTTTGCCGCCATGGCGCAAGCGCCAGAATGTCAAGACCTCAAACAAGGGGTTGGGAGCCCATACAACTACAGTTTAGGGTTTAGGGTCTAAACTTCTTAAAGCGGGCATTTAGGGATTTATAGGGGACTACCACAGGGGTTATTAAAGGGTTAGGGGCCCATACATCGGATGCCGCCCCCCATTCTGTAGCCATTGGAGAATATTTATAGTATTGTTATATACATATATAACCCTGAATAAGACCCTTACTATAGACTGTTGCAGTGTGGGGTAAGTACCCAACCCATACACCTACCTGAGCGTCCCTGTCTCCAGCTTTGAGGTTGTCTCCCAGCCACCAGCAAGAGACATTGCCAACTCCAGTGTCCACAAGAGCTTTAGTCTAAACTCCTTAAATAGGAATTATATAGGGGATTATATAGGGGACTACTATAGGGGTTATCAAGGGGAATACTAGGAGTTTAGACTCCTAAACCGTAAACCCTAAATAGTAGTTTCCATTCTAATATCCCAATATAACCCCCATTATAATCCTAATATTAGGAGTTTAGACTATAGCTCGCAAGGTTCCTGTACCTGCAGATGAGGACGACTTTGATCTTGCAGCCCTGGAGGCGGGCAAGCAAGCTCTTTTGCCGGTGTTGTTGAGTAATTAAGCATGTTTTCCGTTTTTGGTGCTTTAAATTCTTTATGGAAACATGCTAGGCTACTGGGGATCGTAGTTACTTACCTCTAACCAAGAGGAAATGACGGAATAGAAAAGAACGTCGAAACCATGATATTGTTTGGGGTCATACGAGCCCAGTTCCGACTTCATGTTCCATGTTCTTTTCCATTTGATGTTGCTAATTTTGCTACGAGCCCAAGCTCTCTAACATTCAGCTTGAGTTTGAAGGCAAGGAGGGCCACTTTAAGGACAGCAGGGCTCCAGGGTTTCAGGGATACATGTTCTAGGGTTGAGGGGACGGAGAGAGGCGCATCAGAATTATGTGATGTGGATCTCGGTTTGGATTTTGGGAAGGTTGCTTCTGCTTTGTAATTCCTGGCTCATTGATGTGCCAAGCGTACAGGTCTGGCTTTCGGTTTTTGTGGACTCATTCTTTCAGCTTGGGCACTTCTTCATAGGCCTGACTCACCGAAGCTTATTGAACGGGGGGTTCGTACGTGCCTTCACATCGAAGACGGTAGTAAATTCTGGGCACAGTTCATAATGAAAACAACTCAAGTCGCAATGGGCTTAACTGTTTGTTAGTATGACAACAATTTCAAGTCGACAGTGGCAGTTGTTCTGTCGTCACACAGCTACTCTCCACATTCACTCGGGATCATTTGCTTGGCCTTGTTAGGTTTTACAAGGTGATGCTGAAGGAATGGTGAATCCCACTGGCTATCAGTAAAACTTTATATGAGATCTTGCCAGCCCCTTCCTAGGTGTGAGGCTCAGAAGACGTGGACCAGCTAAATTCCAAGAAACAAAAATTCAAGTGACAGCAATCTTGGGCGATTGGGAGAGTCACTGTAATAGGGCTTCCGAAAATGCTGGCACTGCGTAAACTTTCAAGCTGCTCTTGGCATGTGGAACTATTCATGGACCTCAACATAAGCTTGTTGCAGGGGTAGCACGGCTTCCGCTGTCATTCATTTGCTAACATGAATGCAGCGCACGCTGCAAGCTTACTGAATCCCTAGATCTAAAGGATGAGGTAGGCTTGCGCCCTGAGAATTCCCAGCCTTTCAGTCTACAAGAAGAAGCCCAACAATCCCAGACGTACCCTGCAGGCCTGCATGGGGCAGCGGGGGCCTAACCTTCCATGTTCCGCTTCTTTGAAGTTTCAGATAAAACCGGACAAATCCCAGGATGGCATAATCCAACCGAAAATCCCGTAGCCCTGAACCCTATAGTAGCCCTTAAGTAGATAGAATATGAGGTATATGGGGATCTTATTATAATATGCCCAAAACCATATTCTATCTACTTCAGGGGGACTATAGACCTCGACCCCTCAAGCCAGAAGGACGAGGGCTTTGACGAGCAGATCTTGCTAACGCTCCCAGCGCCCTCCCACCTTGGCGCCGTAGCAGATGGAGGCCAGACACGTCGGGGCTTCCGCGAACCAAAAGGGGAGTTAAGGGTTTAGGTGTCGGTTCTCAGGAGGTTGCCATAGTCCGGATTACAGTATTTTGGGGTATGTATGGGGAGTCCCATTTTCGAAAATTCCCATGTAGTTGAGTCTATTTAAAATGTCAAGAGCTGTGAAGGTTTTTGGGTCATTGTTGGCTACAGCTCTGACATGTGATGGTTTCAGTACACACCCAAGCGGAAAACATATACACGTTTTTAAGTATACATGTCGTTTCCACCGCCTAGCACTAAATCTTGCCCCTTATCACATTCTTGATCCATATTGGCAAATCTGCGGGGGTCATAGGTGGGTTAAAGGCCGAAATCCTGGTCCACTTCCGTTTAAACCCAGTATAACCCTAAGGGCACACCCTCCAAGTCCTGAGAAATGAGGGAGGGCATGCAACTCAAGAAAGGCTTCGGCTAGGCTGTACGAATAAAATGTGCTGCAGGCATTGTACAGTGAGGGGTTGAAGGAGATTTATACAGGGATCAAACGGGATGTCTCAAGACGTGGCGGGTTTAGGATTTGACGCTATATTGTTTGATGGTACCTCATCAACAGGAGCCAAGTACTGGGCTGTGAATGGGACTAGTTGCTCCGCGGTACGCACCTTCTACTTCCTTCAGGATGTTGTCAGCACAGCAAGAAACGTCCGCGTTTATGAGAAGCAACGCGCAAGACGCCACTCTAAAAGTAAGCATCACGCACCTAAAGCTGATATGGCATTTGCTGAAAATGCCCAAAATAGAGTTTCAGGATTCCCGTAGGAACCCAGTATAGTTGTGGCACTTTCCCACCTGAGCCCACGCCTCTAGATCCAGTTCTGAGGAAACTTTGAAGGGCCCCAGCGCATCCAACTTCGATTATTGGGGTTTGGGATGGTTTGGGGATGATGGTGTAGGGCTTTCGGGGGTGGACAATTCTGATTTTTTTGAGCTCGGAGACTTTAAATACAACATGCAGCGTATCAACTTAGCCAAATGCTGGTTGCAGACAAATTCGGCTCCGTTTTTGGGAGTCTTTGTTGCAAGGGTTACAGAATATTGGTGACATTTCTGTGGATTTGTGAGTATTTCCGGAAACAACAAAATTTTGCCCCACAAGGCCCACTTGCATCAGGCAGTCCTACATTTGCACACTTCTGGGTGGAAGACTTCAATTTCCTTATAATGCCCAAGGTTCAGGGTTTAGGAAACCCTTCCAAGGCCCACTTGGGCCAGGCAGTCCTACAACTCCCAGCCCTCGGAGTCCCCGGAGCCCTCGGAGCCCTCGCACGCCGGAAGGCCAGGAGGGGTCTTGATTTCAGGGCCATATCCTTGCTTGAGTTCCCGGGTTCAAGTTAGCTTTGGTAAGTAGTAGTAGTAGTAGTAGTAGTAGTAATAAGAATACTGAAAGGACCGGAGAACCCCAACATGTGTTGCTTAACCTGAATCTAAGTGAGATAATGCTCGGATGCCGCAAAAATAGATAACAAGAAGACGAGACGATAACTGAGGACTTGATTCTCTGAAAAATCTTAGAGTGGGCACCCCTTGCGATTTGAGATTTGGGGACTTGATTCCCTGAAAAATCTGAGGCGGACACCCCTTGCGATTTAAGATTTGGGGACTTGACTTTCTGAAAAATCTTAAGGGGACACTGCTTGCGATTCGAGATTTACGGATATGATTCTCTGAAAAATCTGCGGGGAACACCCCTTGCAATCTAAGATTTGGGGACTTGACTTGCTGAAAAATCTTAAGGGGACACTGCTTGCGATTTGAGATTTGGGAAAATGATTCTCTGAAAAAGTCTTACTTGGACACTGCTTGCGGTTTGAGATCCGGGGACTTGACTCCCTGAAACATCTTAGGGGGACACTCTTTGAGATTTGAGATTGGGAGACTTGATTCTCTCAAAATCTTAGGAGGCACTCCTTGCGACTTGAGATTTTGCAAGAGGATTCCCGAATAAATCTTAGGGGGACACTGCTTGCGATTCGAGATTTGCGGACTTGATTCTCTGAAAAATCTGAGGTGGACGCCCCTTGCAATTTAAGATTTGGGGACTTGACTTTCTGAAAAATCTTGGGGGGACACCCTTGCGATTTGAGACTTAGGGACTTGATTCTCTGAAAAATCTTAGGAGGGCACCCCTTGCGATTTGAGATTTGGAGATTTGATTCTCTGAAAAATCTTAGGGGACGCCCTTGCGATTTGAGATTAGGGGACTTGACTTTCTGAAAAACTTGCGATTTGAGATTTGGTGAAATTAATTGTTGAAAAATCTTAGGGGGCAAGGGCACCCATATAGGAGGCCCGAAACCCTTTGTTTTAGGTCTGTATGTATGTATGTATGTATGTATGTATGTATGTGTGTATGTACGTATGTATGTATGTATGTGTGTGTGTGTGTGTGTATGTATGTATGTA
>CAJNIZ010002210.1:3878-26811 GCA_905231905.1 Symbiodinium pilosum | reverse complement strand
ATAGTCTAAATTCCTTAAGCGGGGCTATGTCGGGAATTATCTAGGGGAGTATTGTAAGGGTTACAAGGGCGATGCTAGGA
This sequence comes from Symbiodinium pilosum, assembly GCA_905231905.1. Classification (NCBI taxonomy): domain Eukaryota; class Dinophyceae; order Suessiales; family Symbiodiniaceae; genus Symbiodinium; species Symbiodinium pilosum. The sequence goes on along the minus strand of CAJNIZ010002210.1, from coordinate 26,731 downwards.
GGTTTAGATACCAAATATATTCCTAAAACTTAAGCACCGGAAAGCAGTGGTCCAAAGGTTGAAGCTCTTTTTGCCCTCTTTGAAAGGAAGAGAAAATGGCAGCTACTGTTTAGGGCTTAGGGTTTAGGGTTTGCGGTACCGAATGAAGGAATGCAACGGAAAATGGAAATTGGTTTAGGGGCATTATCACAATAAAGAAGAATCACATGGGAAAGCACATTTACAATGAGATGGAAACGGTGTTTTTATCGGGTGTATAGGGTTTCGGCTCAGCTTGCTGGTCGTGAGTGAGGAACGAAGGAATGGAACATAATATAGAAACTACATAAACGATTATAATAGAGAATTGAATGGAAAACCTTTTAGAAAATGAAATGGAAACAATGGAAACTAGGATGAATAGAGAGTATATGAGTATAGGGTTGAGAGTGATACTTCAGCGTTCATGGGTACAGTTTTGTCAACGCAATTGGATTTTGGATTTTGAAGGGCTCTGTAAAGAGAAGGGTTAAGTGCAAGTTACAGGGCGCATGACGCCATCACATCACCATAGGGTTTAGGGTTCAAGGCTGGGCAACGCATGCGACGTACAAGACAGGCAGAAGAATAGACAGAAGCAATGACCAATAGATGTTCGTCATAGATGCTTTCATCAGAACGCCTCAGCTGTGGCAAGAGGTAATTTGGGTTATGCTTCTTATTCCCCTAAACCCCCTAAGCCCCAAAACCCTTGATGAGGCTCAGACAGTTGGATCAGCTAGAAGTTTTGGGGTGTGCATTTTCGGGTCTTAGTAGGGTTTAGGGTGGTGATGGGTCAGTGATGGCAGTGCAGAATGGAGTTCAATTTCGATTTCAGAAGTCTTCAGGTTCTTCCTGAGATTTTCCGAAAGTAGGAGCAGGGACACTCTGCTACCTCCTGTTCCAAGAAGGGTTGGTGTTACGAGTCATCCGGATTTGGACGAGTGAAACTAGTAATCAGAAGCAAGAGACCACTACAAGGTAGCTTGGACTTTATTTCGGATCATGCGCATGCTATCAAAGTATTGCCGCTGATTTGCACGGCTATTGTGCAATCACAGCCTTCCAGCGATACTTGTATTCTCAGCTTTCTAACTGGCAGGACTGCATGGCTTTGTAAGTACAGCTGAGCCAATGTCCTGCAAGGGACATGCATCAGTCTTTACATGAGCTGCAGCAAGCAGAATGACAAGAAGAACCCATCACATTGCCAAAGCTGCATCTGCGTAGCAATCGTTTCTGGTCAGTATTAGCACCAGTACGGCTATTCACATCACTTGGCCGCTGTTAGGGAATCTAAATTAAGTTGCTATGATAACGAAACCTTATTGTTTTTTTATTTCAGTTTCTTAACAGCAACCCAGATCACCGCAAGTACCTACCCAAAAGTCATGCAAGTCTCGCTATTGCCAAGTCGCTCTCATTCGTAGGCCTGAACTGTATCTTTTTCGATTGTTCCCATGTCTTTTTGGCAGAACGTACATGGGCAAATTCCTTAGATGGTAAAGGTGCGGATGTTGAAATCAGGATTCCCAGTGTTGATACTGAACGTTCAGTGCAATCCTAGTTTCTCTTCGACATTCTATTTCAAATGGGTGCTTGTCAAAATCATGGCCCCTTATTGGATCCCTATTATAATACGGCCCCTGGCATTTAGGGTACCCCAAAAAGGGACCATAATTCTGACAACCACCCAAATTGCATGAGATGTCCTGGGGAGGAGATCTAGCCCTAAACCCTAAACCCTGAACCCTAAACCCTAAACCGCGGTGTGAAATTGTGGGTCCCTGAGCAGGCGGTTCTCCTTTCAGGGAACAACAAGTCAGGTGACCTCCTAGATCTTCTACAATTCCACATGAGTTTAGCGCTTAGGGTATGTACCGCCTAAGGATATACTCCCCCTTTAAGTAGATGAAATGTGGGGTATATGGGGATCTTATTATGGGTTTAGGGTTTAGGGTCTAGGGGTCTAGGGGTATATGGGGATCTTATGATACTATATTCAAAGCCACACTCTATCTACTTAAGGGGGACTTATACTCTTGGGTCATCGCTCTAAAGCCATATTTCTGTGTTGACCTTCTACATCCCCTTACATCCCCCCGGGGACCCAGAATTTGCATAGTCATACGTTGATCCAAAGCCCTGGACCCAAGCGCCCTAAACCCTAAACCCCAAACCCTTAAACCCTTAAACCCTTAAACCCTAAACCCTTAAACCCTAAACCCTTAAACCCCAAAACCCCAGACTTTAGGGCCCTATAGCCTTTAGGTTCGACCCGGGAGCTGCGGGCCGAGCGTGCGGAGTGAGGCGATCAGAGGGGTGTGGCCAAACGGTTTAGGGTTTTAGGGTTTAGGGTTTAGGGTCTATATATCCCTATCAATGCTTATTGCAGCAATTGGAAAAGCTGTGTTTTGATTATTTTTCCGTACTTTGAAATGCAATGTGCGCCAGAACCCTGTTCAAGTTGCTTGGGCCCCAGATTCTGCTGGTATTGTGCCGATGTAGATATGGATAGGGGTTGGTGCGGTTCTACTGGTGTTATAGGATTTCATGGGCTTTGCCGAGCTTTTCTTGGTTTGTAGGCTTTACTAGGATTGCGTGTCGGGGTTTGCATGGGTATAGAGAACCAAATAATCATTATAGTCATAGCCGAATATGACTGATTGGTTGGCTGTGAATTGAGGTCTTAGTACGATTAGTAAACAGGTTGCTTACTCGTGTCTTTCAACAGCAGATACTACATGGCGGTTGCCCAAAATGTCAGATCTGTAACCAGCACTTTGGCACCAGGTCCATCTCTGCCGTCGTAGAGGTGGACCCTGAAGCTGGGAATTGCCCACACTAATGTATGCCTTGGGTACTGCGCCCCCTCAGTAACAGTTAGGTAATAATTGTAATATGGTTATATATAGCCCTTAATAGGACCCCTAATATAGATTGTTACTGGGTGGGGGCAGTACCCAATGTATGCCATTACTACTCTTGACCTCCTCTACATCTGGTCAGTAAGGAATGAAGGAATGGATCTCTATGGCAGTCCCAAGGAGACGTACTTTAGCAGTTTCCATAGCCTATTCCATTCCTTTATTCCCTGCTAACCAGAGGTAAGTTTTTCTACCGGAGTCTTGGTTCCGAAGCCAGGGCCCGAAGGCCGCCGACCCTATAGTGCCCCTTAAGTAGATAGAATATGAGGTATATGGGGGTGTTTTTATGATATACCCGAAGCCATAGTCTATCCTTAAACCCTAAACCCTAAACCATAGAATATACCCAAAGCCATATTCTATCCCTAAACCCTAAACTCTAAACCCTAAACCTTATAGTATACCCAAAGCCATATTCTATCTACTTAAGGGAGACTATAAACCTTATTCCGCACATCATACTCCTCAACCTCCTGCTCGGGTTTAGGGATTTAGGGTTTAGGGTTGTTAAAGGTGAGCTAATCCTCCGTCATAGCAATCCATGGGATTCGCGCATGACGCGCTGAGGCCCCTTTCCAATCAGAGCTATGAGTTGAATGGTCGGGGGGACTTAGTAAATAGGTTCATAACCCCTATAACCCTTATAATAACCCTATTTATCCCCATTAGTAACCTACTTGTTAAGTCTCCCTGACCCTCCAAATACCTAAACCCCAAACCCTAAACCCCAAGTAGAGTATTCCACCAGATTTAAAGGTCCTCTGGCCACCCATCCTTGCAATATCTTGGATTACATTTCCACCCTGTACAGGGAATTATAGTCCCCCTCAAGTGGATAGAATATGGCTTTGGGTATATTATAGTAAGATCCCCATATTCTATCTACTTAAGGGGGACTATGTACCTTATATAGGGGTTTCCCAAAATTGGGGCTATGTTTTTGGGAGGCCCTATAATAAGTATAGTATTTTGGGTCCCCCTAATTTAGGGAAACTACCACATCCCTTAAGTAGAAGCGACGCAAGTTCTCGTGGCCCTAAGAGGTTTAGGGCTGTCAACTGCTTCCAGGATGTACGCGACCCGGATGTACGCAGCCAGGCGAATGGGGTTCAGGGTTTAGGGTTTAGCGTTTAGGGCGTTCTGAAGTTTGTCCCATGCAGCTTGCATTGGGATTATATGCGGGTATAGGGTTTAGGGTTTATGTAGGGATAACGGAAAAGAAAATGGAAATTACTATAGTATAATAAGGTATAACTGTCAGGTTCAGGCTCGCATGCTTCCTAGAGCACAAAGCCTGTCTTCCCAGGAGTCTTATCAACAATGGCCCTTGCCCATTCGTAGCTGTGTGAAAGCTTAAGCTTCATTCCTTTAGCCAAAGCATTTGCGGGCATGCTCCGTGAAATGTAGCAGAATTTTTGCCACGAGAATACATCTACTTCGGCTCAGGAGATCTTGATAAGTAGGTTAATAATGGGGATAACCAGGGCCATAGGGGTTATAGGGGTTATTAACCTACTGAGTAAGTCCCTTGACTTTCCAGTTTGGAGGGGTGCCCGTCTGGTAGTCGTATGACGACTTACATACCGTTCAACTTGGATGTTCCTAAACCCTAAACCCTTAAACCTTGAACCCTTAAACCTTGAACCCTGAACCCCTAAACCCCTAAACCCAAACCCTAAACCCCCAAACCCCTAAACCTTAAACCCTAAACCTTAAGCCCCAAACTTATACCCCAATTACCATGTCATCCGATGAAGTAACTCAAGGGGTTTACAGTCCTGTTATAACAGCTATATTTAAGGTTTAGGGTTTAGGGTAAGATGCAGCTCTCACGTAGAAATAAATAGTAAGCATAGGGTTTAGGGTTGATCTCTACTGCTGCCCTGGTTTCTGTGAAGTCCTGCACTGTAGACCTCCTTTTTCAGAATCACGAGACATCCAAGATCCTTCTAAGTGGGTACAGAGGGTCACAAGCTTTGAGCGACTTTGTCTTGTCAAGTGAATAGTATTTCATGTGGGGATACTATGGTACACAATAGAGAGCGAGATATATCATCCTCTTGGTATCTTTTTTAGACAGATTTTCAACCTTGCTAGGTTCACGTTAAACCCTAAACCCTAACCCAGAACCCAACCACCAAAAAAGATACTACTCAACTGCTTGGCAGGGATACGGCCGCGCGGCCGTGGCACTACCGGCGCTGCGAATCAATGACCTGAAGGCAAGGGTCCAGCATAGGGTTTAGGGTTTAGGGTAAGGTGGACCCCCACCAAGTAATAGTGACTCTAACGGGTCATGGTGATTATAGCAGGGTCCTCCTACATATTCCTATTTTGCGACTATTGCAGGGTGGGGGGTCCACCTAAGGTATACGGATCATGTCAAGGTAGTCTTCTAATTTCAAGGCTCCATCTGCTTACTATGATGACGGCAGCCCTCTCCAGTAGTTCAAATTGCCCAACCTTACGGGTTCTTAGTAGAGAAATGCAGGGAATCAGGGAATACAATCCCGAAATACTCCCTATAGAATCCCAAGCCCTACATAATCCCTATATAATCCTGATGTAACCCGCAAATAAGCCCTATATAGCCCTTACATAATCCCTATATCGTATATTCCTACAATCCTCAAACCCCCAACTGTCTTGAAAGGACAAAGAATCGGAGCGGAGCGTGAGCAAGGCTGAGTTCGGGCTTGCGTTGGGGGTTTAGGGTTTAGGGTTCAGGATTTAGGGTTTAGGGTTTAGGATTTAGGGTTTAGGGTTTAGGGTTTAGGATTTAGGGTTTAGGGTTTAGGGGAGAGTAGTGAAGGTTGGCACTCAGTTACAGCCGGAAAATGATTATAATATGGTTGTATATAGCCCTTAATAGAACCCCTAATATAGACTGTTACTGGGTGGGGGCAGTACCCAAAGTGAAGGGTTTAGGGTTTAGTGTTTAGGGTTAGGTGGACCCCCCGCCAATAGTGGCTACAAGGGATAATAAGGATTATATTAGGGTCCTCTTATATTCCGATTATCCCACTATTGCAGGGTGGGGGCTCCTGCTAAGGTTTAGGATTCAAGATGTTGGGTGGAGCGCTAAGGGTATTCATAGCAGTTAAGCAGTTAGTGCGGTCATCACAGTCTCATATGAGTGATAGAAGTGCAGCAGATGTAGAAAAGCAGTAGTGGCAGGCATGCAAGGGGTAGCAAATTGCAGAGCGTTGAAGACTGGAATAGGCTTGCAGTGTGCATTACAGTATGGGCTTCACAGAGAGCATGAGAAATCATATTCTTTCTGAGTTTATTGCTTGCATCACAAGGGACGATTTGAGGGTTGATGATTTCAAGAATTGGAGGAGATTGCCTTAGAACTCCTATTATACTATAGTAGCTTCCATTTTTCTTTTCCATTATCCCAATATAATCACAATATACCATAGTAGTTTCCATTTTCTTTTCCATTATCCCAATATTGATTGAAGCCACTAACCCTGGCACTGTAACAGGGGAGTGCCAGTTTAAGAGCGTCCTGCACGTCGGTGCCGAACTGTGAGCATGGGATGTGGTAGGGGCTCTTGACCCCAAACCGTAAGGCTTAAACCTTATACCCTAAACCCTAAGCCCTAAACCCCAAACCCTGAACCCCAAAACCCTAAACCCAAAACCTTATCCCCTAAATACAGAGCCTCTCCCCCACACTCAGGCAACCCCTGTGCACAAAGCAATCCGAAAATTCGACGGCTCAACCGTCAATCCCAAAGCGCTCTGGGTTTAGGGTTTAGGTTTTAGGGTTTCGGATTAAAGCTAGAGCCCGCAACAGAAATCGTGAAAAACAAACATCAAAGCTGTATGAAAACCCTAAACCCTAAAGCCTAAACCCTAAACCCATTCTGAAGTCGAAGTCTGGGAGACAGCTTGTGTGCCAGGGTTCCCGATCAACCCCACGAGCGAGAAGAGAGGAATCGAAGGAGATCGGTTCCATCGCTTAAGTAGATAGATTATGGAGTATATGGGGATCTTAGTATAACATACCCAAAGCCATATTCTATCCCTAATTCCTAAACTCTAAACCCTAAACTCTAAACCCTAAACCCTACAATATACCCAAAGCCATATTCTATCTACTTAAGGGGGACGATAGGGTCCACAGCTTTGTGCTAAGGGTTCAGGGTGTCAGCGGGGCGAAGGAGGGAGCCCTGAAAGTGGCCCAAAAAGGAATAAGGGTTTACGTAGGGTTTAAGGTTTAGGGTTTGGGGTTTGGGGTCTAGGGTTTAAGGTTTAGGGTTTGGGGTTTGGGGTCTAGGGTTTAAGGTTTGGGGTTTGGGGTCTAGAATTTTGGGTTAGGGTTTAGGGTTTACTGGTTTCCAGTAGTCCCGCTCCACAAGCCGTTACAGATTATGGTTCGGGATGTAGGCAGGGTGAATTCAGGTTTGGGTGCATGCTATGCCAGATCCGGACTTCTAGGCCCGTCATCCGGAAAGTCTGAGTTGATCTTGAGCCCCCCTAAACCCTGAGCCCCAAACCCTAAACCGCCGTTGCACTCCCCTCCCTTTGTCCCTCTCTGGGTCTACAACAAGGATTCCCCAATTTTTGGGATAGGGACCCTCAAGCGTTTGGTTTAGGGTTTAGGGTTTAGGAATATATGGGTGGTTGTCAAAATTATCGTCCCTTTCTGGGTTCCCTAAATATTAGGTGCCGTATTATAATAGGGATCCAAAAAGGGACCATTATTTTGACCACCACGCATATCAATGTTTTCCCTGAGCTTTGCGTTGCCAAGCGAACCAGGGTTCAGGGTTCGCTGAAGGCTGCCTCGTCGCATCAGTAGAGTTGAGTTGGGGGTTTCCCAAAATTAGGGGTACTTTATTGGGGGTCCCCATAATAAGGATTATGGCATATTGGGATCTACTTTGGGGTCCCCCTATCTTGGGACACTACCAGTTCAATTGCCTATTCATGTTTGGGGTTGCGCGTTTGAGTCGGACTTTTACCACCCATGATGAATATTCCACATGTAGCTATGCGGGGAATGCCGGAATATTGATTACCAGGTGGGGTGGAGAGTTTTAACATCATCGACAGGGCCCGAAACCTAAACCCTAAATCCTTGACGCTGAACTCTTAACCTTCAACCCTGAAACTTAAATTTCAAGCTGTGGTTTGGTATCAGCAGTCCCGCCGCTGCCGCCACCGCCACCCGTCAAGGGTTCACGGCTTAGGGTTTAGAGTTTAGGGGTTTAGGGTTTGCAGCTCCTACCGTCACCTTCCATCTCTACCGAAGCTCACGCTGGTTGTGCTTCCTGAGGACAGTGCCGAGATGGGGGGCAAGGCCTCTTTCCCGGTCTACGGCAATGTTAAAGGGTTTAGGGTCTTGGAATTAGAGTGCTGCCCTTACCAACCCTAAGTCCTAAACCCTGAACCCTAAACTCTAAACCCTCACCCTTAAGCCTTAAACCCTAAACCCCAGATCTTTAAAGGGGGTAGCCACCGGGGAACCTTAGGGAGCCTTGGGGAGTACTAGGGAGTATTAGGGAGTATTGGGGATTACTAGGTTAGCTACCCCCTTGGACCACCCCTAAACTAGGGTTTAGGGGTTTAGAGGTTGAGGGTTGAAGGGTTTAAGGGTGTATGTTTTAGGGTTCAGGACATGGTAATGCTCCCGCCCAGTAATCTATAGAAAGGCGAATGTTAGAGTTATACATGACTATGATATCGTCATGATTCAACTGTTGCCGCGAAAGTTTTAGCATTGGGGTCTAGGTTAGGTTTGGGGCTTCATTGAACGACTTGGGTCAGGGTTTGCAAGGCTTCCATGCAAAGGTCACATCTCTTTTATCAGAACGAGAGCGCACGCTCAGTAAGTGGAACCAGGTACAGAGCTGTTTCTCGTGAACGGCAGGGCTGTGAATGATGTAGAGTGAAAGCTCCATGGTAATTGGTTTCCTCGGATTTAGGCTTTAGGGTTTAGGGTTTAGGTAGACCCCAATACAGTAGAATCTTTGCTATAGGGACCCCCAAAAAACTTGGTCGAGAGGGCTGGATATTCAGCAGAAATCCAAGCTTGAGTACGCAGGCTTTCTCATCGAACTGTCGAGTATAGGGTCTAGGGTCGTATAGAATCCCGTTCCAGGTGGTAAACCAAAAATGGTATACCCAACTCCTGGCAAGCAGCCTTCCGCAGCTACCATCGGCAAGAGCGCTGATCAGGGCCCTTTCATAGACAGTGGTTCATCATCGCTTTGCCGTGCCAGAGCGAACGAAAACAGGGACCACATGATGTGAGCCTTGCTACGTAGATCTCTTGCAAAGCACTCATATGAGATCAGTCTGCGATGTTGCTAGTTGGCTGGATGACTTCAAATTCATTTTTCCGACAAGGTCCTTAGATGCCCCATCGCGCCCAAATCCTTGGCTCTGAGCCTGTAATCGTCATCCCCAAGCTGATCCCCTGGCCCGCAGAACCCAAACCCCAAACCACAATTCTCAACTCATGATGTAGAAGCCCACTTGGACCGTAAACCTTAAACCCTAAAACCCAGGGCTCTCGGATGCGTCCGCGGCAACTGGAACCTTCGATAGACACTCGAGATCCTCCGCGGCAAGTGAGATGTAGCTCATTTAGGGTTTAGGGGTTTAAGGTTTAGGGTTTACGGTTTAGGGTTTGCCTTGGGGTCTGTGGACCGAGGCTTGCAGGTGTTTGGTCAAGGGCTTGATTTGTGGGGTTTAAGTTTCACTTCATCCCAGTTAGCCCTAAACCCGAAACCCTGAACCCTGAATCCAAAACCCTTTACCAACTTGTGAAGGTTGAACTTTAAACCCTGAACCTACTTATTAAGTCCCCCTCATACCCCAAGAAAGGTTATCCCAAGTTTACCCATCTTGAGCTATAGTCTAAACTCCTTAAAAGGGGACTATATAGGGCATTATATAGGGGACTACTACAGGGGTTATTAAGGGGGATACTAGGAGTTTAGACTACGGCTCATTGTGGAAGGTTGTCGATTCTAGCCGAAAGAAATTGTAAAGGCTGCCGTTTTGGCGGGTATACAGCCACGGTTCAAAAACAGGCGGTGCGGAGGAAGGGAAGAATTTGGCAAGGCTCCAGGCTACAAGATAGAGACGCTTAAGTAGATAGAATATGCCTTCGGGCATATTATACTAAGATCCCCATATACCCCATATTCTATCCACCTAAGGGGGACTATAACCCCAATATGCATAGATACATATGTATACACGACCTATTATAATACAGTAGTTTCCATTTTCTTTTCCACTACCACTCCCTATATAATCCTAATCATATACCCCATATTCCATCTACTTAACGATGACCAAGCCCTAAACCCTAATCCCTAGACCCTATATTGTATCTACTTAACGGGGACTATGATCAGGGTTAGGGTTTAGGGCTCAGCTCTGGTATTGAGAGGCCCATTGTTCAATTTTAGAGGAGCTTGCACCTTTTTTGGAGCTTTCAATGAGCTCTTGCTTGATTAGGCAAGAGCCCCGCAAAACATCCGCAGTCCTAATTTCCACCCTAAATCCTACACCCCGAACCCTAAACCCCGAACCCAGAACCCTAAACCCTAAACTCTTAACCCCGAACCCCGAACCCTAAACCTCAACCCTCACCCGCCTGACTGTTCAGGATGTGACAGACAGCGAAGCGTCTCCAAAGGCTGCTGGGTCATGCCATGCAGTGCTTTTAGGGTTTAAGGGTTCAGGGTTTAGGGTTAAGGGTTTAGGTGTTTAGGGTTTAAGGATTTAACGGTTCAGGGTTTAGGGTTAACGGTTTAGGGGTTTAGGGTTTAAGGATTTAAGGGTTCAGGGTTTAGGCTTAACAGTTTAGGGGTTTAGGGTTAAGGGTTAAGGATTTGGGGTTTAGGACATACTGACCTGTGGCTAGCAGGGAATGGCGAAGGACAGGGAAACAGTATTTTGAGCGAATAATATTATTGGGACTGTATGTATAGATTACTATGCGGATCCATTGGAAGTGAATTTGGGGTTTGGGAATTAGGCACTTCCTTCCGTGTTTAGGGTTCAGGGCTTGTGGCCTAGAGTTTGGGGTTTGAGGCTTTTAGTTTTTTAAAACCTTCTTGCTCTGTTTTTTTGGGGCTTTGTGATTTCGGGTGTAGGGTTCTGGCTTAGGACTTGAGATATAGGGTGTGCCCCCGTAATAATGGAGAATCAACTTGAGTATTAAATCGAGAACGGAATAGACATTCATCATACATTAATATAAAGGTATCCATTCCCCCTATGCTAGAAACCTCCCCCTAGCAAAATTTACCTAACCCATGTTTTTCTATAGGAGTTCATGATCAGTGGCTGAGGGGATTGACTACTAGCAGGAGGAAATGCAAACCCTAAACCTTAAACCCTAAACCCTAAAACCATTATTAAACCCTCAACCCCAAATCCTAAACCCTAAACCCTTAAACCCGTAAACCCTAAATCCTAAATCCTAACGGAGCGATTGACTGTCCAGGTTGACTCTGTGGAGTACACTTTGAACCCAAAACCTGGTTTAGGGATTCAAAAGTTCAGGGTTTAGGGGTTTTAGGATTTAGGGGTTTAGGGTTTATGGATTTAGGGGTTTAGGGTTTGGGGTTATGGCTTTGAGCTGTAGGTTTGAGAGTTCAGGGTTTAGGGTTTGGGGTTTGGGGTTGAGAGTCTCAAAGTTCTGGACTGGTGTTTGGAGGGGCTTATATCAGCCATAATCTTAACTCCTTGAAGGGGACGTGATATAAGGAAATATATAGGGGACTGCTATTGGGGTACTACGGGGACACTAGGAGTTTACACTGTCTCATGTCTCCTGCCACCCGGGGTCTGCGCCAGGCGTCTGCGAATTCGGAAGATATCCGCCAAGTGCTTCGCGGCCGCAAAGTTGACGTTGAGGGTTTGGGGTGTGTGTTTGAGGTCCATGGCTACTTGAAACCTGTGGATAATTATAATTTGTAAACCAAGTATAATAAGCCCCAAACCCCAAACCCTACAGCCCCCTGAGTCCCCCATGGACCTAGCTTTGGGGATCTTTTGGGCCTGTTGCTATGCGGACCCTCGGCCCTGACCTTGGAAAACCAAGGCCCAAAACCCACCCTGAGGGTTAAGGGTTTAGGTTTTGGGTTTAGGTTTAGGGTTTAGGGTTTAGGTTTAGTTTAGGGGCCTTGCTTTCTCCCAAGTCCACTAACTACTGAAGTATATAATATCGGGGGCATATTGGGATAATGGAAAAGAAATTTGAAACTACTATAGTGGGATTATATAGGGTTTAGGGTTTAGGGCTTAGGGTTTCGTACTACTTGGAGGTCAGGGTGACTTTGCAAGTAGGTGAATAGCCCCTATAACCCATATACTAATTTTAGTTATCCCCATGATGAACCTACTTATTAAGTCCCCCTGACCCTGAAGTATTGTGATCCTAAAACATTCTATCAACTTACGGTAATGACATAACAATCATAAAATCTGAGTAAACTTTGGACAGTTATGCTTTCCCTTAAACTCGGCCTAGTTATGAATTAAACCCTAAACCCTAAACCCCAAACCCTAAACCCATGATCTATTTTAGATACTTCTGACGTGGGTCCTCACCCGTGGTTCCAAACTTAGATATTGAGAGGATCCAAAAGAGGGACCCAGGTTTGCATAAACCCTACTTGGATGTTCATGGGAAATAGTAACTACTTGTAACTGGGCTTGTAACCCTACTTATAACTCCCCTAAATGGCCTTACAGGGGTTACCCCAAATATAAGTAGGGTTATAACCCCAGTTATAAATAGTTACTAAGTCCCATGAACCTCCGAGTACACATCCTTATGTGTCCTTATATGTCCCTGTATAGCCCTGTAGAATCCCATGCATGCCCTATAACAGTTGAAGTTGCAAGTAGCTTTCTGAGGCTGCGGCCACCTTCCTCTAATGGATCGGAGGCGCCTGTGGCAGCAATTCATCTGTCGGCGAGTTGTGCGGTTCAGGGTTTGGGGTTTAGGGTTTGGAGGGCTTTTGTGCTTTGGAAGTATACCAGACACATGCATGCGTTGCTCGGAATGGAACAACATCCTGGCCAGTTACTTAAGATTAGCTCCAAGAATGCGTGCAGGGAGGGTTGTAGGTTTAGGAAGTGGGGTTAGCAGTTGAAGAGACTGGAGTTTGACTTAGTAATTTCTTTTCAGGTAGTCTAGGGTCTTCTCTAGATCATGTTCGTTCCCGATTGCTTCGCAGTAGGATTCCCGCCTTAAGTGTTGGAGCTCAAGGGTCCAGGAGGTGACCCAAAAATGGGTTGCTGTTAAGGAACTTAACTTAAGTTGCTATATTGGGTAAACCTATTATTTACTATATTACTATATATACCCTTTCTGGTAACTCAATTCAACTTCCTTGACAGCAACTGAGAAAATCATCGCCTTTGTGTTCGCAAGGGTTAGGCCTGGAAAGCTCTCGAAGGTCACCATCCTTGTAGCTGTCGCTTCTGGAGCCTCGTGTCTTCGTCGCGTGTCAAAAGTGTCAGCGTTCACAGGATTGGTGCCCCGGCAGTCGCCAAGTTCCTTATTGTCGTTGCTGGCTTTCGGAGCCTCGTGTTTTCGTTTCGTTTCAAAAGTGTGAGGAGGGGGGCCTGCATGTCGCAATCCTCGTAGTGTTTGGAACCTCGTGTGGGAGTCGTTGCGTGACGGGGGCCCCAGGGGTCGCCATTGTTGTAACTGTCGACGCGCTTGCACTCTCGTGTCATGTGGTGGAGAAGGAGCGCGTGGTGCGTGGAGAGTGTGGAGAGTGGAGTGGAGAGTTGTGAGTGGGTTGAGTGGAGAATGGAATGAAGCTCAGATTGGAGCGGAGTGGGGAGAATGGAGAATAGAGAATGAAGCGTGGAGTGTGGAGAGGAATGGAGCGGAAAGTGGCGAAGTGGAGTCTGGAGAATGGGAGTGGAGAGAGAGAGGGAGTATTAAGTAGAGAGTAGGGAGTGTAGAGAGTGTAGTGTCTTTGTAGGGTGTTCTGCGTAGCGTGTCGTGTGTGATGCATTCAATCTACACGAATTTTGTGTCTCGTGCTGTCAGGTTTGTCTGCGGCGGTAGTACTTACATTCTGCAAGTCTGAGAGGATTATATATACACACCCGATTATACTATAGTAGTTTCCATTTTCTTTTCCATTATCCCTATATAATCCCTATATACACCCTTATAAACCCTATATAAACCCTATATAAACCCTATCATCCCGTCAGGATTATTGGATAGGCTGGAAGTGATATGGAGATCCGTCTCTTGTGAATCTGCTTCGGGGTCCTTATGTCGAGAATCGGAACATTTCAGTTTTAGGGGTTTAGGCTTAAGGGTAATGCGAATCTGAGTATCAAGGTGTTTAGCGACCCTTAACTTACCCGAACCCCTTGGGTATGCACGGAACAGGGGTCCCCGCGTATACGCTCAGTAGAACGCAGAATGTTTGGTTGAGATTTCTTATTTGGAGAAGTCCTGTACACAGGAGATTATATGGTGGGTATATGGGGATCTTACTGGACAATCAAATGGAAAAGAAGTGGAAAATCAAATTAAACTACTATGTAACTTGTTTCTGTTGAGGAAGGAGTGAAAAATCGATCCACAGGTAGTAGTCTCGATTCAATCCCCAGTAAGAGCGCAATAACAATAATAGTTATAATAGTAATAATAATCGTTATAATAGTAATACTAATAGTTTTAATAATAGTAATGCAAATACTATTAATATGAATAACTTTTCCATTCGGGGTTTAGGGTTTAGGGTTTCCTTCATCAACCGGAGGTAAGCACAGTGAGCAGGTGTCCCTCTTGTTCGCCCCGGTATACTTGGCGGGTCAGGGGGACGTAGTAAGCAGGTTAAAACCCCTATGCTCCATGCAGTAACCCTAGTTATCCCCATTATTAACCTAACTGTTCAGTCCGCCTGATCCTAAACCCCTAAACCCCAAACCCCACCTACGTGTTAAGTCCCCCGAACCCTCCAAGTATGTGGAACTCAGGTTACCTTCGGAGGCCAAAGTCACGGTGTAGGTTGTAATTTGTTCAAGGGTTAAGGGTTTAGGGTCTAGGGTTTAGGGATCAGGGTTTAGGGTCTAGGGATCAGGGTTTAGGGTTGAGGGTTTAGGGTATATGCTGTCAATTTGGAGGTTTGGTTTGAATCCAGTTCGCATTTGTTCAGCTGGCAAACAGTTTCGCTGGACATCTAAATGCATTCCTTAGGTTGACGCCCTCCCTCCCCACCTGTAAACTACCAGCGCTGCGAATCAATGAGCTGAAGGCAAGGGTCCATTGTCCTTAGGTAGGGTTTAGGGTTTAGGGTGTAGGTGGACCCCGCACCCTGTAGTAGTGATGTAAAAGATAATAAGGGTTACATCAGGGTTCTCTTATATCCCTCAAGTACTACTATTACAGGGTGGGCGGTCCTCCTAACGCATTCCACTGCTCCCGCAGGGCTCATCTCCACCCAGAACCAGGAGCAAGCTGCAGGACCCGTTGTTAGGTTTTAGGGTTTAGGGTTGGTGATTAGGATCGGCTTGGCTTGGGAGTTTCAAAATATGAGGGGCCATGATTTAGACCCCCCAAAATATTGTAAACTTGCCTAGCCCCACTATAAACAAAGGGGCCCTGAATTTTTGGAATCCCCCCAGCCCTATACCTTAAATCCTACATGTTCCTACATACTCCTAGATAACCTCTTTAACCCCTCTAGAGGGGCCCTGGATTACAGCTGGATCGGCCCTAAACCCTATCCCCAAGACCCTGGGCCTCATGTTCCCCCGTGCCAAATCCCTGCCTCTAACATGGAAAAAACCCTAAACCCTAAACCCTGGCCCTAACATGGAACCTCCTGAAGGACATTTTCGCAGAGACTTCAAGCAGGCTTCTAGCAACTCGTCTCAATCATACCGGAAGGGAAGTTGCTCAGAATTTCCTTCTTTTGTCTAGCTCTAAGGACCCTAAACGCTACCGAGGACGCATAATCCTTTGCTAAGGAGTCCCTCTTGACTTAAGACTCAACACCCTTTCCCTCTCACGGGCTGCAGCCTGCTTGGAGGTTCATGGGACTTCGTAACTATTTATAATTAGGGCTATAACCCTACTTATACTTGGGGTACCCCCTATGAGGCCATTGAGGGGGGTTATAAGTAGGGTTATAAGCCCAGTTATAAGTAGTTACTATTTCTCATGAACCTCCAAGTGTATATTTCGAAGCTGGCATCTTGGGACTTCTCGAGATGTTGGGTAAAAGGAATGTTGAGTGGAGGGTACTTTCAGTTTTCATCTTGCGCAAGTGTTGTGGCACCACCTACCCCTTTTGGCTATGGCTACCTATCCTGCTGCGATTGCAGAAACTACAAACCTTTCTGTGTAGGACCTTGGGCCATGGATGGTTGGCCTACCATTAGTGTTGCCACACTCCCCAGGATCGACACAATCCCTTCAATGTTTTGAGAAGAATCCGGACAAAACCTAAACCCAGACCCTACTTGGAGGGTCAGGGAGACTTAGCAAGTAGGTTAATAACCCCTAGAACCCAAAAAGTAACCCTACATATCCCCATTATTAACCCACTTACTAAGTCCCCCTGACCCTCCAAGTAAAGCCTAAACCGTAGGCCCTACTTCGAGTCGACAGCAGTAACCATGTTACACCCCAGAACGCTCAGCCAATGAGCCAAACAGCAGCCCACTAGCATCATTCCCAAATCATACTTGGAGCATCAGGGGATCTTTATCCCTATATAGGGACATACAGGGGTATATGAGGACATATAGGGATCAGGGATAGATTGCCCCAATTATGGAGCATCAAGTGGAAAATCCTGAGCACTAATGAAAAGTGGTGGGCTTATGAAGGGGACATCAAGATTTTCTAAGTCCCTGACCCTGCATTATCTCAAGCCTTTCACTGCGACTCTGAACTCCCGCGAGCTGATTTATCTGTTCCCTGAAGCTTACTTGGAGGGTAGGGGGCTTTATTAGTAGGTTTATAGCACCTATACTCCATATAGTAACCTTAGTTATCCCCATGGTTATCATACTTATTAAGTCGCCCTGACCCTAAACCCAAAACCCTACACTCTAAACCCTAAACCCTAAACCCTAAACCCTACACTCTAAACCCTAAAGGCTAGCATCCCAGGCAGACAAGGACGACAAGATATTTGGAGGCTCAGGCTGTGGCAATGGGACTGCTGCATGACACGCAGTTGAGGGCTAGGTTTAGGGTTTTAGGGTTTAGGGTTTAGGGTTTTAGGGTTTAGGGGTTGAAGGTTTGACCAGTGGTTCTGGAGAGGTTTATGTAGAGTGCAGCAATTGAGTTCCAGGCTTGGGGATAGAGGTTTAGGCTGTGGGGTTTAGGGTTTAGTGTTGAGGTTTAGGTTGAGGAGTTTTAGACTTGCAGGTTTGGGGGTTGTGGATGGAGTTCTGGTTTGGAGGCGGGGGCTTGGGTTAGGGTGTAGGGTTTAGGGTTTAGGGTTCAGGGAATAGGTGAGGCTTGAGGGTCAGGGGTTTCCGGATTGGGGCTTAGGGAGCTTGAGGTTAGGATGTGCGGATTGATCTTCATGGCTTAGGCGATCAGCAGCTTAGGGGTTTGGCTTCAAGGTCTGGAGATTTGATTTTGAGGCTCTAGAATGTAGACGCTGATGCTGGATGTGCTTGTGGATCATGAGTGGATGCGATGGTAAGAAGAACCCTAGGGATCCAAATAGCCCAATGTAGGTAATATTTACAGACTTTAGGACCCGATGTAGGTATCATTTCTATACTTGGATCCCGAGAAGAGGTAGTATCTCGGAGTCCTAGGTGCTTCTTCTCAAATGATGGGTCACGTTGTCAGGGGATATCTCTGGTTTAGCGCTTGGGACGGACCTTGTTTTGGGTTCGCAAGGTCCCTGAAGAAGAATTGGGAAGATTATCCCTTGTATTCCTTTGCTCACTGCAGCATGCTATATCCAAAGATCCTTCCCAGAGGTTTCGCACCCTAAGTACGAGTCTGGGTTCAAGTTTCTACCTTTAGGGTTTCAGGGCCTGGGGCCCGGGGTTCAGGTGTAGGATTTAGGGTTTCAGGGTGGAGACTTAGGGTTGGGGCGTGATTTAGGGTCTAGGGTTTCTCTAAACCCTAAGCCATAAGCCCTAAACCCTGAACCCTAATCTTAAGCGCTAGGACATTGCTTTTATCCAGGACTGCTGTCAGATCTTCCTGGCTCGCCTTGCCCGAGCCAAACTCCAACTTTTCATGTTGGCGCCCTCTCCAAAACTAAGCCCCAGGGTTTAGGGTTTTAGGGTTTAAAGCCTGTAGATGAGGTTCCATCCTACAGGGTGTTCCCCTAATAGGGCTTATGGTTCAGGGAGTTTGGTGTATGTAACCCTTGTTATAATAGGAGACCCTAAACCCTAAACCCTAAACCCTAGTTATAATAGGAGACTCCCAGAAAGGGATCTCAGGGGCTTGGAGCTCCCCATGTTCAAATTTTGCACGAATCCCACGACAGTGGCGTGAAAGTGAGTTGGTAAAGTTCTCATGGGTTACCTGGGTTGCTGTTGAGGAACTCAAATTTAAGTTGGTGTCATAAGGCCCCCGCCCCCCCTTATTCACTACGTATCCATATTGTGGTTCAAAAATTAAGTACCTTCACAGCAACCCAGTTATGGTTGGGACTCGTCCGTGGAGTCTTTGCAGTACTCCACAAGGATGTGCACATGAATTGCACTTCAAGGGTTTAGGGCTTAGGTTCTTGTACTGAACATTTGCCAGCCCTGGTGCTCCAAACTGGACGCAGTGAGTCTGAAGCTACTCTAGCTTCGAAACGGTTCCTGCCCTCAAACCCTGCGTTCAAAAAGTCAACCTTTTCCAGAAGAGTGCATTGGAAATCTTACTCAGGCTTAGTTGAGAATGAGGAAGCAGACTCCAAGAAACACCGCAAGAATTGTCATAGTGGATAATATACCGGCAAGTCTATGAATCCATTTGCCCCTTGCCAGATAAGTAAAGCAAGAGTAGGGAACGAACCTTAGGCCCAAAACCCGAAGCCGTCAACCCTAAACCCTACGCCCCAAACATTAAGGCCTGGGCTATGGAGCCTGTATGGTAGTTCCCGAAATAAGAGGAACCCAATACAGACCAAAACACCCCAGTCCTTTTTATAGGGATTCCGAAAATGGTACCCCTAATCTGGGGAAACCCTAAAACCTAAACGCTGGAGATGCAGGATTTTTAGGATGAAAGCTTGAACCCTGAACCCTCAAGCCCATATAAGCTTACCACTACTTGGGGTTCCCAAATTTCCTCAATTCCTAAATTTCAAAACTTGAAGCTCAACAATCCGTCCCCGAACCCTAAGTAATGGTAAGAAACCCTAAGCCCTTGACAATTTCGCAGGCTTGAGCCCACTAGTTTCCAGAGAAAAGCAGGGGACGGAACCATATTTAGCGTTGGACTGAACCATATTCAGCGTTTAGGGTTTTGGAGCGATTCTTGTACCCCTTAGGATCCACAGAACACCTGTTTGGGTACAGGGCACAATAGTTGGTGCATGATTTTCGCGATCCACCGTGTTCTTGTCTTTATCGTCAGCCCTAAGCCCTGATCGGACTCGTGTCTTCTTCGAATGCTCCTGAAGGCCCGAGAATCCCTACCACACAGCATGGGAAAGACAAGTCCGATCTTAAACCTTATGTAAGCCCTGCCACCCTGGACCCTGAACCCCAAACCCTAAGCCCAAGACCCAAAACCCTAAAGTTGAAGATCCACTTTCGACCTGCCCCGCGCAGGTGTTCGCTCCATTTCCATGTTCACTCCCCAGAGAGTGGACCAGTAACTACAGGGAAAGTTACAGCATCAGGTTTCAGATTAAATTCGCGGGCTTACACTGCGGGATTTGGGGTGTAGCGTCCTCATGAAGCGGGGAATGTATTCCTTGCATTTCAGATCCTATCCATTTGAACGTATAGTCCCCCTTAAGTAGATAGAATATGGCTCTGGGTATATTATAAATAAGATCCTCATATATCATATAGTCTATCTACTTAAGGGGGACTATAAACCCTAAACTATAAACCCTAAACCCTAAACCCTACACCCAAGCATTGGTCAAGATTTGGCCAGGGCTGCCTTGCCGCAAACTAGGATGCAACCCCCAAAAGCCATGAATCAACTTCACAGTACATGAGCTATAGTCTAAATTCCTTAAAGTGGCTTATATAGGGGATTCTATAGGGGAGTATGATAGGGCTTATGAAGGGGGATACTAGGAGTCGGACTATAGCTCATATTGTCTCAAACGGGCTCTTTTCAGGGTTCCACTTTGGCGGGGAGCAGGTTCCTTCTCAACATTTAGTCAGCTTGGATGTCCTTTGCCGTTCCGGCTTCCTAGGCATCGGATTTTTACAAGGGTTTAGGGTTGAGGGTTTAGGTATCTGGTTATGGGTTGTGATTCTTTTGCCAGTCGCGGTATAGAAATGCTGATTGGAGAGGCCGAAGGCGCGCTGGCTACTTCAAGTTGTCACGATGTTGTGGTTAGTATTCAGGAGTTGATGGTAACTGCTTGGGTATAAAGGTTATTTCATTGTCTCAAAACATGACATGTCCAGTACATGCTTGATGCAAAGTTTCGTCCTGGCCACAGATGTCAACATGAAGCCTTGGGCCAGTTTCCCATCATGTGTTTCCAATGTGTCCATGTGCTTGGGTGGATCCCTCAGTATAACCTTGTCCCCCTAAACCCCAAACCTTGTCCTCATACAGGTTTTACACACTTGTTGGAATAGTGATTCAGGCAAACTCCACATGCATTCTTGCCTCGCCTTAGCATGCCCCCAAGTCGGCGGAACAACACCTGGCTCTCTATGGGCCAAAATTCCTCCTCTGCCATGCGGTGGTGGTGGTGGTGGTGGTGGTGCTGGTGGTCGTCGTAATGGTGGTAATGGTGTTCATAGTAGGAGTAGCAGCAGCAGTAGACTTGTAGTACCAATAGTACTAGTAGTATGAGAATCATTATCAGTGCTCGTAGTACTAGTAGTGCGGCGAGTACGAGTACTAGTAGAAATAACGATCTGGCAGGTTCTTTTTGCTTTTTTTTTCTTTTCCACAAACCTCGGTCGGCAAAAGCAAATGCAATAAATGAACTCCGGACCCTAAACCTCCAAACCTTTAACTGTACGTTGAAAGCCCTAAGCCCTAAACTGTAGGTCAACAATCTAACCTCCCTAAACATACTGGTGCCTAAGGGAGAGTGGGGGTGTGGATCCTTTCAATAACCTAGAACCTAAGCTATAGAATCCCCAAATTTCACTGTCCTTATACTCACGCCCCCAGTCCCCTTTCGGCACCAGTAAGTATTCTTGTTTCCGTCTCTCTGGATTGAGGCGCCCGGGGAGCTCGTGCCACGGCACAAACAAGGTTTTCAGGCTTAGGGTTCAGGGTTTAGGGATCCAGAAGCCCAATACCCCTTGAGGGAGGAATGTACTCTGAAATATTGATCAAGGTGCGATGACTCTCTCTAACGTTACTCCTGGCGAGTTTCTGGACAATTGGGATGGTTCAGAGGTAGAAAACGCACATGGGTACTTCGTTTGCGTAGTTGGAGAGATACAACACCACCGAACATAAGTACTCCCTCGCACTAATATGTAAACACCCCGCCATATAAAACGCGTAATGATACCACAATGGAATATTTAACACTAGCGGAGTGGGGCTTTAATCTTATAGTCCCCCTTAAGTAGATAGAATCTGGGGTATATGGGGATCTTATTAATATAATATACCCAAAGCCATATTCTATCCCTGAACCTTAAACCCTGAACCTTAAACCCTGAACCCTAAACCCCTAAACCCAAAACCCCCGTGACAAAACGGAAGGATGTGGAAGCGCAGTGCTGTGTTCTTCGACTTAGGCAGTCTGAGAACATCCCGATGACGCCGACTGGGCGCTTTCTTTCCAAGGACAAAAGCTCCTTGTCATGATGGATCATAATGATTGGTACTTAGTAAGTAGGTAAGGTTTGGGGTCAAGGTTTTAGGGTTTAGGGTTTAGGGGGACTTAGTAAGTAGGTTCATAATGGGATAACTCGGGTTATTATATGGGCTATAGGGGTGATTAACCTCTTACTAAGTCCCCCTGACCCTCCAAGTAGTGATATGAATCAGTCCCGTACTATGTTGATAGATGAGGCGGTAGCCTGGATGTGAATGTCTCTGACATTTGGATGAAGCGAATTGGATAAGCTGGTGGCAGGTATCATGGATGTTCAGATCTTTGTCCTGGGGACACAAGGGAATGCATGAGCTAGACCCTAAACCCTAAACCCTAAACTGCATGAGCTGTTTGCATGGATGCGTATGCCGTGGTCATCTGGATTCGAAATGGATGCGCTGGTAGCGTGGATGTTACCAAGTTGTTTATCCTGAGGTAGAAAACCTCATGTGAGCTATAGTCTAAACTCCTTAAAGGGTGTTATATATGGGCTTATATAGGGAAGTATTATAGGGGCTATTCAGGGGANNGTTTAGACTATAGCTCATGTGACGAACGATGCAAATATAACAGGCCCAAGGAGTACTGATGTTCAAAACAACCTTTGTGCTGGTGCTTAAAGTGCGCCTGAACCCAGGCAACAGTGACAAGATTTGAAGCTGGAGCAAAACTGCCTGGTCTAGACACCAGCCACATCTCAAATAAGATTTCAGAAGCTGTGCCGTCTCCCAGTCAAGATGTCACTATGGAGAAGAGACAGAGTGGTACTACAACAACGATGATGTAACAACAACAAGAATAACAACAACTGCGGATACCTTGCTGCTAACACATACAGTAGGGACAATGAACCACAATCCCTTAACCCTACTTCCATCAGAAGCTCCTGAGCGATGAGCTTCCAACCCTCCATGTAGAATCCCTAAACCTTAAACCC
>CAJNIZ010002209.1:10595-26568 GCA_905231905.1 Symbiodinium pilosum | reverse complement strand
TTAGCTCTAATACGACCCCCTTTTTTATTATTCCGTTCAGGCCTGATTTAGCTCTAATATGACCCCCTTTAATAATCCGAAGTTGACAATATTCCCAAAACCCGAAAACTGGAA
This sequence comes from Symbiodinium pilosum, assembly GCA_905231905.1. Taxonomy (NCBI): domain Eukaryota; class Dinophyceae; order Suessiales; family Symbiodiniaceae; genus Symbiodinium; species Symbiodinium pilosum. Next base: position 26,454 of record CAJNIZ010002209.1, on the reverse strand, counting down.
CACCCTAACGCTCTAACACGGCCAGTGATCCACCCTCATGCGCCATACTCAAAATCGCGTGTAAGAGCCAATCCCATTTGAGCTCGAGTTTAGATTCCTCAAAGGGGAGAGAGAGGGGAGTATTGTAGGGGTTATTGAGGGGAATACTAGGAGTTTAGACTCTAGCTCATTTGAGACAATTCCTGAGTCATTACTAGCTCAGGGCTTTTGAATTTACAGGAACTATATTAAAGCCATGTGGGAGTTTGACAAGATGTGACCCCTAGGTAGCCAAGGGTTTGCTCATGAAAGGACTATGGTGGTCTTCACCGGGGCTATATAGGGACCATTTTGACAAACACCCGTCTAGAGGTTTAGGGTTTGGTGTAGATGTTTTTAGTAAGACATGTGATTAGGGATCTTTCCTAAACTACATGTAGCAAGTGGATGTCGGTAGTTCAGTAGAATGAGGTCATGCAATTTTTCGCTTTAGTAATACCCGCATCCCAACAACGGACTAGAAGCCGTGCAAAAAGCAGACGCAGTATACTATACCCTTAACCCGAAGCCTGAAAACTTAAACCCTGAGCCGTGTATACTCTTCGGGCATGTGTCCGTCGAGTATTGACATACATACCCTATATATATATATATGTATATACACATGCACGTTTGTCATTCACAGACATGATCATGATATTGGTCCCGCATGCGAAGTCGCACGCGCAGCCAACTGGCTTGTTACTGTTGGTGGTGCTACGGCATGCATACATTCCCATGTTTCCTAGGCCTAAACCCTACACCCTGCTTAAATCATATCCATGTGGAATTTTTCCGGATAGGTGGTTCGGTTGTAGCGTACCCAGGGGGCCTTACGGTAGGTGGCCTGCGGGAATACTAGGGACCCTGAAGCCTAAGCCCTGAACCCTAAACCCGGAATGATTAGGATGGCCTAGCTTACTTGGAGGGTCAGGGGGGCTTAGTAAGTAGGTTAATAAGGGGGATAATGGAAAAGAAAACGGAAACAACTACAGGGTTTAGGGCTTAAGGATTAGGGTTTAGGGTCAGGGGGACTTAGTAAGTAGGTTAATAACCCCTATAACCCAAATAGTAATTACACTGTAACCACCGTCATCCCCCTTACTAACCTACTTACTAAGTCCCCCTGACCCTTCAAGTACCCCCCCATAGACCTCAGCTTTGGAGGAATGGGACACAGAGAGGTTTAGGGTTTTGGGTTCAGGGGTGTTTAGGATTCAAGCTTTAGGTTCTGGGATTCAGGTTTTAGCGTTTATACCCTCTGCCCCACTGGACCCCCTCCTCACCCAAGCATGAATTTTCCTAATGTAGCCAGATGATATACTGTGAATATTTAATTTGAGGGCGTGGGGGCTTAGGATATTAGGGGGGGAGGTGATCAAGATGAATTTAAGAGCCCCTCTTGAGGCAGTTTTTTGGGTGCTGTTTCGAGAAATCATCAGAAACTGCCTAAACCGTAAACCCTAAACCCCAAAAAGGTCCGGACAGTTCTTGCCGTGCCTGCTCTGTGCGATGCGCGTGTCTAAACCCTAAAAATCCTAAAGCACCTCATGGGCCTAGAGGATTTGGGTTTAGGGTTTAGGGTTTAGGGTTTAGGGTTTGGGGTTTAGGGGTTTAGGGGTTTAGGGTTTAGGGTTTAGGGGTTTAGGGTTTAGGGTTTAGGGACCCAAGCTCTAGCGCATGCCTAACAATTGCTTACATGGCTTAGTGTGACCTAGAAGCTCCAACCCCCAAGACATCATGTACTAAACCTTTCACACACATAACCCAAAACCATGGGCGCTGAACTGCTATATACATGCTCCCATAGATGCATAAATCGCCCGTGCCCACCTAATTTTCCGTGCTCTTGTTCATTTGCCTCTCCGTGTTTGGAGTTATATCCTTACACCCTACATATCCCTACATATCCCTGTATCATGCCAATATGACCGCTAATTCCCCACAGCTGCTTGAGGACGTTTGGCGGCCAGTGGGGGAGGATAAGATCAAGTCCTTCGTGCAATATCGCCAGCTGTACAGTGTCCCTTGGTGTCCACTAGGCCATGCAGTACTTTAACCCCTAAACCCTTAACCGTGAACCCTAAACTAAGTCATCACTGTTGAATCCATGCCCTCTAGGTTCCTGGGTTTTGTAGAGGCCCACCCCCATTTTTCTTGGGCTTTGAGGACTTGGTCTTCGTTGGGTTTGGCTGGCATGCACACTCTTGATTTTGAGGTGAGCATCCTAGAATTCATCAGTTCATGTGCGCTTTTGAATTAGGATTTTGGATGTAGGCTGAGGATTTTACTTATGCCCTTGATTGAGGCTTCGGGTTTGCAGGAGTACACCCGTGATTGATTGCTTAACTGTCCTCCCCAAAAGAACGGCAGCTGAAACATAACGGTCTACATTTTCTGTGGTTACCGTGTTGCCCCGGGGGGCTACCAATGAACATGCAACCTGCAGAATTTGGAATATCAGCCCCTTAATTGAGACCGGTACTTTCGGTTCTAGTATGACATATTTCCCACAAGAATTGACATGCCGAATCTTTCCCCCGCATTGCTTTCACCCACGTCCACCTCCTAGGCTAAGCCCGACACCCTAAGACCCTGAACCTTAAACCCCGATGGCCTAGACTAGACTCCTCAACCCAAATCTTACCCCCCTCTCCCAGACACTAAACCCTGAATGCCCAAACTAAAACCTACATTCCCAAACCCTACATCCTGAGACCTCCTCCTCCTCCTCCTCCCAAAGCTCAGGAGTGCGCTACACTCTTTTTTGGCGACAACGGGCAGGGGGACTTAATGTGTGCGGAGCGTCTCACTGGCATGAACAACACCGAGTGCCCGGAAGAAGCTCGGCCCTGGGGTTAAGGGTTAAGGGTGTGAGGTTTAGTGTTATGGGTGTGGGCTTTAGGGTTTCCACTAAGGTCTTCAGGGTTTATAGGTTCTACGCCGGGTTCCCCCCACCCAGTGGCCCCTTTTCTTCTTGTTGTGGTCCTAGATTGCACGGAACCATTATATGATTGTTACTTGTCATTATTAAGGGCACTCAGCGGGATGCATGGGTTTTATGTGCTACTGGGGAAGTGACCTAATACTAAGATGTAGGCAGGAGAGGTTGCAGGTACACTGCGAATACGCCGGCAACAAAAACAGACACCACAAAAGCACGGAAAGCTTCGACGACCTGGAACTGTCTCAGAACAATCCCTATATGATCCTGAATCGGAACGCCTTTATACCCGCATAGTCCCTGCACGCCCCTAGTATCCCAAACACTGCAGCTGTGGAGCCAGTAAACCTGACATCCCCATGTAACCATTGCGGCCCCCCGGTACACCGTTTTGAGACATTCCCGTTTGCGCAAGCAAAATAGTACTAACAATAATAGTAATCGTAATAGTAATAGCAAAATAATAATAATAGTAATAGTAAGGACGCCGGCGTCGGTGGAGTTGCTTGTCTGAAGCTTTGGGTCCAGAGGTTCATTGAAACCTGGACCTCATTAGGGGTTTAGGGTTTAGGGTATGTGCATACAATAATCGTCCAGAATGCCTGAACACAGTCAAAAAGCACTTGTACTACATACTTTAGAGTGTGTATTGACATAGAGAATTAAGGCTCTCAGACCCACGTGCAAAGGAGTTCTTATTCGGGCGCAGGATGGACGCACGGTAAGTTACAGATTCCAAGGAATCTAGACAGGGACAAATGCAGGTTAAGATGGCAAGGTAGATGAGGCGTGAACATGGGTGACGTGTAAGCCTAAACGCCGCAGAAGATTTGGGGTTCCGGGTGTAGGGTTCGCTATACCTTTAGTCCTTACCGGTTGTGCTACTAGTGTCAGTTGCCTGATTTAGCACCAACGCACAAATTTGTTACATATGGCGTGCGTTTGTGATCATTTCCTGTATGCAATCCATCTTTAATGATATCCTAAAAACTAGCTCAACCCTGGATGTCTTGTTTTTCAGGGGTGAGCCTTAGAGGGGTTCGGGGACTTCTTCTGAGCTATAATCCCTATGAGCCATACGGAGCCCCTCTTTTCCCCAATTATTTCGCTACCTAACAAGTCCCTCTGACCCTCCAACTAAGCCCTAGGAAAAGAGTAAGACGCAATCCAAAACAGGGATGTCCCTGACGGCTTAGGGTAAAGGGGCCAGGGAGCCAAGCTGTAAAACATGGGTTTAGGGTTGTGGTGATTTTTCGGTTTAGGGTTTAGGGTTTCAGTTTTGTTGGTGAACTTTCTGCTGTTTAGGGTCAAAGTTAGGGTAGCCCTTTGAAGTCAGTGCCTCGGTCCACAGGGCGGGGTTATTGCCAAACAAGGGGTCCGCACAACGGTTTACGAAACTGTGACTCTTTTGTATGGAATCCTGCGTTCTGCATGTTAGGGTTGAGGGTTTGGGTTGGGCCCCCACCCACTAGTGGGGGTATACCAGGAATATATAAGGACCTCAATATAATTACCATTACCTCTTGTGGTCACGATTAGTGGGTGGGGGCCCAACCTAAGTTAGAGTTCTTGAGCTGCATAGAGACAAGGCAGTATTTTTTTTGCCGATTCCTACATGGTGGACTTGCAGCCCTACCGGCCAATCGGGGCCTAAGTACCACAAAGACCTCAAACTCTATAGTCCCCCTTAAGTAGATAGAATATTGCTTTGGGTATATTATGATAAGATCCTCATATACCTTGGGTACTGCCCCCACTCATTAACAGTTGAATAATATGTGTAATATGATTATATAAAGCCCTTAATATGACCCCTATTACAGGCTGTTAATGGGTGGGGGCAGGACCCAAGATATACCCCATATTCTATGTACTTAAGGCCTCTTGGCATGCTGCCCAAAAAAGTCCGGCCTCCATGTTTAGGGTTCGGGGTTTAGGGTACCTGGCTCTACCTCAACCCTAAAAGTATGTAAAATACTAGCCCTAAACACATAATAACAGCCCTAAAGGCCATTGTTTTACATACTTTTGGGGCCCAGGTAAACCCTAAACCCTAAATCATTCCTTTTTCTGGCCCTTAGGAGGGAGAGACCTTGACCCCTAAACCGTCAACCCGTATAGGGGGTTACGCGGTTTAGGGTTTAGGGTTTAGGGGGTTGCGGGGTACAGTCCCCACTCAACCCTTCATGTTTCTTAGGGTTCATGGTTGCTTCCTAGGGGTTCCTAGGGAACTTATACAGGGACTATACAGGGATCATATTTCCTTTTTCCCACTAGCCCCAGTAAGGTTGGGGGCCCTAAGCCCCTAAATCCTAGACCTTCGGGTTCGGGGGAGGATAACCGGGTAGTTCGCAGCCCAGCTGGACAGTTTCAGGTCGTCACGGCGGCTTTCATTCACCAGGCTCCGTCCCAAGTCAGTGATGTGAATATTCAGAGGCCTTTAATTCTAACGGTACAGTTCTTGATATAAGAAGAATAACTGGGTTGCCCTTGGGGATACTTAGATATTTACCCTTATTGGTTTCGTAAGGATGCTATGAACTCACACTTCTCAAAGGGCTCCACAGGGCAACCAAGATAACTACATAGTCCTATGCGAGCCATCATCTAAACTCCTCAAAGGGGATCACACAGAGGGTTATATAGGGAAGTACTAAAGTGGTTTTTAAGGGGATACTAGGGGTTTAGACTATGGCTCATGTACCTGAAAGTAGGGTTTGAGAAGCTTTCGTATTCAGAGTCTGGGTGCCTCTGGGACTCTGGGATGCTAGGAGAGAGCTTACCATAAACAGTTGCCCTTTGAAACAAAGGGGGGACTAAACCATAAACCTTAAGCCTACTACACCCTAAACCCTAAACACTGAAAGAGGGCTTATAGTTTGGCTTCCGTATTGGGCTTGCAATAAAATGTCTGGGCAGAATGGAGCAGGAATGTGAAGGCCTCATGCCCCAAAATCGCTTTACGATTTAGCCACTTGGAGGGTTAGGGGGACTTAGTCATTGTATGTATACAGGTTAAGAGGGAGAACTGGGGGTTTGCATACGGCTATAGGGGCTATTAACTTACTTACCAAGGCCCCCCTCCAAGCAGCTCAGAAAAGGCCTGATGGAAACAAATCAGGGCACGTGGCCTCCGTGAACAGGCTTGTCAGTGCAAAGCGCTATGCAAGGGGTTGCCAATTGAAACCTTAAACCCTAAACCCCTTTGGAGGTTTACACCAGGTGTTGTGCAACATTCCCGGGTGCTACATGAGCCACTTTCATATTGGGGTTACCACGGGACCAGTAAAACCGGACACATAGGGGCTCCTTAGGTAGGTTAGTGAGTCCCTAGTATGTTCCTGCGTCCAGTAATTCATGTTGAAGGAACCCCTCAAACCTTACTGTAGCTCATACCGTGCTGCAAAGTGTTATATGCCCGCCAGCACCGCTGTGGCAGAAGCGCATCGACCAGCCAAACGGGTTGTGCAGCTTTATTGTGTATGCTCGGGGGTTTAGGGCTTACGGTAGGCCCTGAACTGCTCATGTGAGAAGCCCTCTGGGCCCTAGGTGTATACTGCATGGATACATGGACCCTTTGGGACAGCGAGGGAAATCATCTCACGATCGGCGCTGACAGCCTCTGCCACCTGAGGTACCGGGGCAAATGGCTGGGTTGCTTTAAGGAAGTTTTTTGAGTTACTGATATACCCATATTACGGTAACTTAATTCACATTCCTTAACAGCAACCCGGATGATCTCCGGGGCGGCCGGGAGCATGCGCTCTACCAGTAGCTGCGATTGCGACACACAGCAGGTATTCCCCAGACCTCTCCGTATGGGTTCAAACGCCCAATAGCCATTTACTTTCTCAAAAAGCCTGTGTTACCATCATTAATATCAAGGTCCCAAGTACCCAAGTACCGGACACAAGTACCTTTAAACCCTAAACCCTAAATTGTAGTCTCCGTTTCCCTTTCCTTAGTCCCTATATAACCCTATGTCATACCCCTAACCCTATATGGGTGGTTGTCAAAACTCTGGTCCCTTTTTGGGTCCCTATTATAAGACGGCCCCTAATATTTAGGGTACCCCAAGAAGGGACCACAGTGTTGACAACCACCCATATCTCTTGACTCAGAGCCAAAGGGGCTCGAGGTTCAGCCCTAACCCGCTTGATCGCTGGCATTCTTTGTGCTGTTAAATGTTCGGGTGGGGCTAAGGTTTTAGGATATGAGGTTCACGATCTAGGATTTAGAGTTTAGGATTTAGGGCTTAGGGCGCCGGGAGCAATCAGAGTTCTTAAGCTCCGTTGGGTCACCAGGAAGACATTCGTTGACGGTCCCTATCAACAATGGCTATAGCCTTGGAACATCTCCACAATCTGTTCCTTCAAGAGACATACTGTCCAACAAGTTTCCAAGGAACCCTAAACCCTAAACCAATATTGATCATCTGATTCTACGCCAAACCTTCAATCAGCTGCTTTCGCCAAAGTAAAGAGCTTTTTAATCCTATCCCACAACTTCTGACGAATTCAACAGCCCTTAAACCCTGTCACCCAAAGCACTCCCTTTTTTTGGAAGTCCCTTGAAGCAAAAGGCACAAAAGGAGGAACCTCCCTCAAGTCCCTTGAACTTCAGGGAGCTTGAGCCACAGTTTTGACCACAAGCACCAGATTTCAGTAAGCAGAACGTAAGGCTTTGGCTCAAAACAAACAGCTCAAACCTCAACCGCCTGAACGCTAGACCGAGGCCTTACAGTCCTCCAGGGTTTAGGGTTTAGGGTAGGCCTTACACTCCTGAACCCGAACCCGACACCCCGAAACTTACCCCAACTAGGCAGTTCTTCTCGAGCTACATTGCCCCAAGCACACTTCCAGCCCCAGACCTTTGAGCGTAAGACAGGTCGCTGATCCTACGGACCAATTGTCGGAGCTCTTTGAGCAACTGGACGAGACCTCGAACCTGGAAGAGGACGGCAAAGTCAAGGGGATTTGCGGCTTTCTTGCTGGTTGCTAGCAGGGCATACAAGGGGCTGGTTTTGGGTTCTGGGTTGTGGGGGGCCTGAGAAGGGTTTGAGATGATTTGAGGAAACAATGAAGAATCAGCTCGAACAGAAAGTGAAAAATGAAGTAGGCACTGGGATGCCAACGGTTTCGGGTTATCCCGCTGATTGCTAGGGATGAAGGAATCGAGAAGGTGGAGACTATATTGAACCGCTGGGGATTCTATGGCGACTACTATTGTGATCCCGCATTTTCATTTCCCAGAAGCAACCAGTAAGTTTCAGCTTTAGTTCCAGGAGCTCGGGGCTTGGGATCTGCTCCTAGGGTTCACAGTTTGCGGATTGGGTTTAGGGTGTAGGGTGTTGGTGGTTCATGGGCTTGTTGGTTTTAGCTTCAGGGGGGTTAAGGTTTAGGGTCTGCAGAGACATGCATTCCAAACTGCACTAAGGTTTCCTCACCCTGAACCCTATGCAGCCTAAACGCCGAACTCTAAACCGAGACGGTTTAGGGATTAAGTTTTTTGGTTTTGGGCTTCAGGTCATGGTTTCTCTCTTTTTTTTTGTAGTTGCGTAGTTACAGTTTAAGTCCAAAGCCCTGAACCCTAAACCCTTAACCCTGAAACCCTAAACCCCACCTGACCAAAACTTCCTGCAGGAGTATCAGAAGCGAGGGATCTATTTTTTCCGCCACCCGGCCTTATTTTCTCTTGAGGTTTGGGTCTAGGGGGTTTAAGGTTGAGCTTTCAGGAGGGTGTAGGCGGTTTCGTGTTTACGGCTTAGGGGTTGGAGAGTGCCAAAAAGAGTGCGCTCAACTGAGTTTGTATATGAGAAGCTGTCAATATGAGCTGGTGGGGTCATGCACAGTTCTGCTTATTTGACAGTAAGGTTTCATGGGTTTCCACAAGAGGTTCTGGGACATTGCAGGCGGGAAGTCACTGGATTTGCAGCAGAGTTTACTGGTTAGGTTTTAGGGCTTAGGCTTTAGTGTTTAGGGCAGTAGCGTTCCAAAGTAATCCTTTCAGTAGATGTGGGCGGGGAAGTACAATCACTGAACAGCATCTCTTGGATGAAGTGTCAGGTTTTGAGCTGCAGCTGGAGTCCGGTCAGAAACGGTGGGATCGTCATGTTACCCTAAACCCTAGGCGTCCTAACCCTTAAACCCTACACCCCTATACCCGAGACCAATTCGGAAAAGAACAATGCGGATTGACATGACCCTAGGTATTCCATACTAGAGGAATTCCTGGGGCCTCTGGTGTAGAGCGGTTCAGGGTTTAGTGTTTAGAGTTGTAGGGTTTAGGGTTGCAGGTTTAGGGAGTTATGCCTAAACACCATCGGGTTTTAGGTGTGGCTTTTCGTTTAGTTATTTGCCATCGTCACCGGCGCTTCAACATGCGCGGTCCACTCTTGGGGGTCCCTATAGAAGGGATTGTCAAATATTTGGGGGTGAATGGGGAGCCCCACGCTTGGAAGCCCATATTGACACATAAGGGCTTAGGGTTTAGGGCAACAATGAACCCAACACTACTTTGAAGGTCTTGAGAAAGCATTTCATGTCATGGGCTAATGTTCTATGATACTGGACGGCTATATGAGCTACGTTGAGGGTTTAGGGTTTGGCTTCCAATGGACCAGTGAGGGTGGACATGTGGGTCTCTTGGGTAGTTTAGTATAGCCCCATATGTCCATTAATTAATCATATGTATCGGCTGTAGCTCATATGGTATGTAGGACTTGAGACTGCAGCATGAAGGTGACAGGCGGGCTCTGCGAAATACCTTCCAACTTACGATACAGGCTCTCTTTGCAAGCAAAAGCCGAAGCTTTCTTCTTGTTTGATGTGATGCGTTTAGGGTTTAGGGGTTTAGGGCTTGGGCGCTCTTCACCTGAACAGGAGTAGCCCCCACAAGATTCAGTGTGACCTTCTCCCAAGACCCGAAAGGGCCTCACAAAGCCACATCCGAAATAGCACGGACCTCAGAAACTGTGTGGTAGATGCGTCCTGGAACACTCCATGAATCACATTGGCCGTGGACGTGTCCATTGGTTTTAAGTCACCGTATCACAAAACTCCTTGCAGATGTCCTGATGTAGTACCATTAGACACTTCGGGGCACTCCTGATTAAGAAGTTGGGGGTAGGTCACTCATTAGGGGGAGGTGACAGGAAGGCGAAGCTGGAGCGCACCTACAGAACCCAGCATCATTAATTCCAGGCCCTAAACCCTGAACCCTAAACCCTAAGCCCTAAGCCATACACCCTAAACCCTAAGCTCTAAAACCCTAAGCCCTAAACCCTGATCTGAGATAATGACGATTGCTAAGTTGAGCGGCCTTGGACTCCCTGAGATCCTGTTTTTCACGCCCTGCCCGCCCCAACAGGAGATCTGAGAAGGAAACATAGCCCTAGGGCTGACAGTTACCCAAATAGTAGGCTACTGGGCGATGTAGCTAGGGGTTATATAGAACTCAGTTCCCATCATTTAGGTAACTGGGAGCCCTATGGTAGGGTGCAGTGTTTAGGGTTTCGGGGTTGAGGGTTCAGTTCGGGGTTATAACCTTGCTACTAAGCCGCCATGAGCCCCCAAGATTTTGGGTTCAGTGCTTAGGGTTCCTAAGCCCTACGCCTTCTGCTCCCTCAAGGTTGCAGCCCTAAACCCTAAAACCCTGAAGCAGTTCCCTGGTTACTGAGGGTCTTAGCCGAGGTACCTACGTCGGCGCGGCCATTCATGCATTTAACTTGAACCTGGTCTCCGAAGAGGCAGTCGGGTTGGGGTCTTGGGTGCAGGGTGTAGGGTATGTAGGGTTTAGGGTATAGGGTTTTGGGTAACGGATTCAAGGTTTAGGGCTGGTTTAGGGTATAGGGTTTAGGCGGTTTAGGAGGAAGACGGTCGATTTTGAATCAGGCAGTGCCTTTCGCGTGCGGTTCGTCAGGGGCACACTTCCCTCTTGCAAGAATGGGGTTAAGGTTGGGGATTTCGGGTTTAGAGTATAATGTTTCTTTAGCTTTCGGGTATAGGGTCTAGGGATGGGATTTAGGGATATTTCCACTGTAGGAGTTGGGGTTTAGGCTTGAGGGTCTCCGGTTAGTTGGGAATTTGGGGTTCAGGGTTTGGGGTAAGACCTAAACCCCAAATCCTAAACCATAATGCCTAAACCCTATACCCTAAAACCCGAGTCCCAATATCTTAAGCCCTAAAAACCCTCAAATCTAAACTCAAAATCTCATACGATATAAACCCTAAACCCTCAACCCTGAAACCCTTAGACCTTCTGGCTGCGGGTTGATTCAAACGGGGAGGGAGTCGCTTTCCCAGCAAAGGCTTTGCATATACCTACGTCGTAGACCTCAAGTATCTGCATCATCCCAGTTTCCTGTAGGGTTTAGGGTTTAGGGATCTCAATTCCCTTTTTAAAGTCCATGTGATTCTCCATGTTGTTAGGGGTAGTATTCTAGGGGTTCAGGCTTAATCAAAATGTTCAATTCGGGTAGAGGAGATTAAGGCCTGAACCCTCATTCCCTGTGGTCTCAGCAGGCATGTCACAGCTCCTTTGCAAGTTGAAGACTCCGAGTCCAAAAGAAGTGGAAATCCTAGACGCGAATGTAGAACCCTAATAAATACACCCCCTCCCCTTACTGGGAAGTATCATAGGGATCCTAACATTCAGGCCGGTTCCAGACTACTGTCAAGTACTTGCTTTCAATTACTATCAAGTACTCAACGTAGAAGCACGAATAAGTCGAAACATTATTCCCCTTCTACACGACAGTAAAGCATCCCGTTAGCTTGCTTACCTATTTGGATTGTATTCGGGCCCCCAAGTAGCTGCTCAAAAACCCTACACCCTAAACCCCTGAACCCTAAAACCAAAAAACCCTAAACCCTAAAACTCCAGATGCTGATTGCCGCCAATCCCGGAGACTCAACATTTGCAGGTTTAGGGCCCTGAACACTTGACTGGTACTTGGGGACCCAAAGGTCGTATGAGGAATCCTGGTTTGAGAGTTTAGGGTTGAGGGTTTTCTTGAGGGGTCTAATGTGGGTCCTGCTCCCCCCAGTAACAGTCTATGTTAGGGGTCCTATTGAGGGCTATATATAACCCTTTTTCAATTATTCTGCAGCTGTTACTGAGGGGGGGCAGTATCCAAGGTCTAATGTACGTGCCTTGACATCATGAGACAAGGCTACTAGCCTTGAAGCAGCATGTCACTTGCCAACCACGCCTCACTGAGGCTTCCCTTTGCTAGCGGCTAGAACTAGAGCCTTTTGGGGGGGGTACATAGTCTGTCCATCAAAATGACCAACATCATCCCTTTATGATCCTTATATCTAGCTACGGCATAATGTACCCTCCCCCAACATCCGTTATCTCTTTATGATCCTTATTTATGGTATTGGTCTAGTGTACCCAAAAATCATATCCCAATAGATACTTGGCTGTCTCCTGCCTTGGCTGTTAGGACTTCACCTTCTTGGGCTTCGTATTATCTATAACCCTAAACCCTACACCCCACAATCTATAATAGGGAGGCTAAGAAAATTTGACTCTAAGAAATTGTGCGAAGGACAGCCCTAAACCCTATACCCGAAACCCAATTCCAGTTCCACCTGTAGGGACTATATCGCGTTGGCACCGAAGCAGTACAGGAGCTGCATTGGGGCTTAGGGTAGAAACTCCTTAAAAGGGCGGTTATATAAGGAGATTACATCGGGCTTAGGGTTCGGGGTCTAAACTCCTTAAAGCGGGTTGCACAGGGGATTATATAGGAGAGTATTATTATTAAGGGGCTAGTATTTTTCTTAAGACTCACAGTCAAATACTGGGTTGTCAAGATGAGGTCCATTTCGGAGGACGCACATCAGCGGCTGTGTTATAACAAGAACACCCTAAACCCTAAACATAAACATAAAAGGACCAAGAACATATAAGGACCACAGTTTGGGCCCCCTAAGGCACATGGTAGTTTCCCAAACAAAATGGGGGGACCCCAGTATATAGACCCAAAAATGTTACTATAATCCTTGTTATAGGGACCCTCAAAATAGTACCCCTAATTTGGGGATACTCCCATATTTGGATGTACAGGACCTATAGCAAGGGATACGGTAGCACCACAGTTTCAACATTGGGGGACTGGTATGGGGCGGGAGCCGCTAGCATGTCGGTTTAGGGGTAGCCAATTTTGAAACTCCGTCGAGCCCTAAACTCTAATCCCCGAAGCCGAAGCCTTCAACCCTGATGCCCGAACCCTAAAACCAAAAGCTAACCTTTACGCCTGGGACCAGACATTCTAACCACTCGCCGGGTTTGTGTTTCTAAAGATTTCCATGGCAGCAGAATCAAGCAGAAGCTGTCATTATTGCAAAGAGCACGTTGCTGCCCGAAACACCGATGGTGCAAAGTGATTCTCCCTGCACCCCAGTATGGAATACTTCTTGTAAGAAATCAGAGATATGTTCAACACTAGGGGGGGGGGTTTATCAAGGACTGTGGAAGGAATATTGCCCTGAGCCCCAAAGCTAGATCCAATTTGAACATCGAGCCTTAGGACCTGAGCTCTCAAACTGGACCCCCAAGCCCCTAACCAGAAAACAACACGGTTTTGAGGTCTAGGATACCGAAGCCCCAAATCAACTCCCCGCAAGCTTCCTGGTTTTGCGGAACTGGACTGGTCGGACACTATGGAGCATGAAATGGAAACCGGGATTATGAGAGGCAGTTTGAGAACGGGTTCCCGCCTTTACATTTGTTCGCGGGTTGGTTTTCTTGTATAACGGAACAAAAACGATCCAAATGAACATCTTTATCTTCCTGGATTGATATTGACTCCGTCAAAAGTGGGCCAGAGTGTTCCTCACGGCTTTTTGGGTCAAAGTTGGAAGTTCTCTTTGAGGCCAGAAGGCGCGACCTACCCCGCAGAACCCTGCAGAAGCACACTGCAGAGGGTTTAGGGATTGGGAACCCTAAACCTGAAGCCCTGAAGCCCTAAACTCTAGAACCCTAAACTCTCTTCCTGAGGCTTGCTCGAGCTGAGGTCCCTGTTTGGGGTTTGCACTAAAGCCCCGCTATATTCACCCTATACCTCCAGTCCATCAGCCCTTTGAGAACTGCAACTTGAACAGATGGTAAGAAAAACACACTCTCACAGCGCCTCAAACCCTAAACCCTAAACCCTAAATGAAGATTGTAAGCCCCAACTCTTCTTCAAGGACTTCACAGACGGAAGTGTATCATAGAGTTCCATACGTTGGATACTAAACATCCTGCATGACCCTAAGTACCAAATACCTTGGGAATTATTGTACTATAGTATATTAAGGTCATGCAGGATTTTTAGTATCAACAGTACTGAAGGTCTTCTGGGTCTAAGGCTGAACAATGTTGCTTATCAGCTTCGTAAATTCGCCGCTAATACACCCTAAAGCCTATCCCTATAGGGATCCAGGTATACGAATAACACCTAATAATACCTACATCTGGCCCTAACAGAGGGCGCAATGTAAGGATCAAAGTCTATAAATCTTATCTGCATTGATTTTTTTGGATCCCCAGGGCACTCCCTGAAGCAGGACATGGTGCGCTTGCGTATCCGGTATTTGGGCAGGGCAGAACGACGACCTTGGAAAGGCGGGCATGGAAGTTCCGCACGGCTTTCTTCCTGCGGTTGAGGGAAAAAGGGGTTGGGGTCTGGTGTTCAGAGTTAAGCTGTCTCCTTGGGATTTTTTCGTTTTTTTTATTCTACTGTAACCCTACGGAGTTTTTTTATTTAACATATAACATATTCATTATAGGCCTACATACAGGGATTTCAGATTTCGTTGTTTACCGCATATGTTTGCAGTTTTTTTTTTGAAGCTACATTCCACCCTAGGCCCCAAACCCTAAGTCCTAAAAACTGCCTATAAGGGAATTACAATAGGAAGAGGGCTCGCTGCAGGCTGGGACTTCAGAAAGAAACTACCATGGCTTCTATAATCTAAACTCCTTAAAGGGGGGGTCATAGGGTTTAGGGTTTAGGTTTTAGGGTTAGGGGCTCAGGGACTTAAACCTGGCGTATCAGGGCCTGTTCAGGGTTGAAGATTTACAAGTTTCGGTGGTTCATAGAAGCCATGCCAGTGGGACCTGCACAACCCAAGTACAGAAGCCATGGGAGTTTGAGCCTAACCTCCTAGTAGCCCCCTTAATAATCCCCGTGGTAATCTCCTATGTAACCCCTTAGAAGAGTTCAGACCCTAAACCCTCTATCCTTAGCCCTAAACCCTAAGCCCTAAACCTCTGTAAGGCGATCTTGCAGGCTTGGGTTCCCACGTTCCCATATCCGCAATCCTAAACACTGGACCCAAAAGCTGTCGGAAAGCAGGATATTTAGGGCTTAGGGTCTAGGTTTAGGGGGCTTTTAGTTTTTTCTTTGTTAGGGTTTTGGGCTATTACCAATATTGTGGTCTCAGATTGGCACAGCGTACCTCAGCTAGACCTCTATATATGTATAGAGAGGGGGGGAGAGAGAGAGAGAGAGAGAGGTATTTTGGCCACCAACGTATTTAGATTCTAACCCCCTGCCTTGCGCACACACTAGGTCCTGACAAGGCACCCGCATTGCTGTGCCCCATATCCGAGACCCATAGGCAAATAACAGGATCCACTTTGGACATTATGTAGATTGTTAGGAGTTCTTCCTAGGGGAAGAGGGTGAAACAAGCTAGGGCTTGTGGTTCAGGGTCAGCAAGACACGCAGAACATAGTTTGAGAACATCTTCCTGGCTAGCTAGGGACAGATCATTTTCAAAGCCCCTAAATCCGTGAAACTCGCCCAGATGTGGTAAACGAGATGAACGCCGATGTGGATCGTGCTGGCCTTACTAAACTGGGTTTCTTTTAAGGAACTTAAATTAAGTTACTATAATTTGG
>CAJNIZ010002208.1:0-10388 GCA_905231905.1 Symbiodinium pilosum | reverse complement strand
TAGGGGTTTAGGGTTTAGAGGCTGTGTAGGGGGACGCAGGGGTTATATAGGAGAGGTTGTGTAGGGGGACTCAGTGGTTATATAGGAGGGGTTGTGTAAGGGGACGCAGGGGTTTACTAGGGCGCTTTTAGACGTCATATATAGGGGTTGTAAAACGTTATGTGGGATATGTTGGGACTAAAAAGCTGGAAGCTGTGGTTATACAGATGTTTGTAGTTTTTTCAAACCCTCTACAGTACAATTGTGACCATTCTCGAGGTGTAAGGTGCTTGGGGTAGAGGTAGTGCATACTGTTTCGTTCTGTCCTCAAAGAGTTATGAGTGTGTGTAATGTTATATGGACATATGTATAAGAGTACATGCCTATTCATCTGCACATAACATGTACAGAGACAGTTGCGCAGATCTTTAATAGATTCTATATGTATAACCAGAACCATACAGTTGCATACACATATAGTCCCGATACACCCTGACGACCATGCAACCAAATCAGCTGCAAATGGCCCAGGGCTTCAGATTTTGTCACAGGTGGGTGGAAATAGCTTTAAACCCCATACGTAGAGTAACCACTGTACCTCCAACATTCGTATGTTGTATGTACCAGTTTGGTTACCTTTTGGAGCCATCTCTTCCAAGGCAATAATTCAGAAGCCATGACCCTAACCCTGAACCCTAAATCGNNNNCCTAAACCCTAAAGCCGAAACCCTCCCAAGGTTTCAATTGAGTAAGGATATTGAGGGATGATTAGGGATCCCAACCCATACACCCAAATACCCTCTAAGGTTAGAAGTGTGGGCCCCTAATATGGGCCCTTAGGCCTTTTAGGGGAATTCTAGGGACCCTGAAAATTACATTTCGGATATATACTAGGCTTACTAGGGGCCATGGTTTCAACCCTAGATACCCTGAAACTTGAAGTTGATACGGTCCCTCTGCCCCCAAGTCTGCCGCCATTCCGATCTCACATCCGAACGCGATAAGGGTTTAGGGTGCGGGTCCCAATGACCCAGTAGATAATGGCCCGCGACAGGTGTATGACGGATAAGAGGAGTTGTCGAGAACCCTAAACCCCATACCCTAAAACCTGAACCCAAACCTTCAACCCAAATCACATTTTTTGAGGGACGTGAAGTCCGCAGCCTTCGTTCGGAACAGTCAGCCAGATGATGGCCTTGAACCTGTAACCCCTTGGCCTGGCTGAAAATTCAATCCTATCCCTGCACCTCCTTAACCTTAAGCCCTACCCGAACGCTCCTATGTAGTTCCTTTATGTTATTATCACCACTTACCGATAAACCAGAACAGACCCAAGAAGGAACTACATAGGAGACCTTGGGTTAACCCTAAATCCTGCAATTAGGCGAAGCTGTTGCCAGTCATAGCAGTGGTTCAGTGGTAGTGGTTGCCCTAAACCCTAAACCCTAAACCCTGAACCCTAAACCCTAAACCCTGAACCCTAAACCCTAAACCCTGGTGTAGGAGTGAAGGGTTGGCACGGTTGGTGGCCGTGCCTGCAGTCCAGCAGCAGCGCCGATTTTTGTCGGAATGGTCTCCAACACCCCAAATAGTAGTTACCAATTTCCTTTCCATTATCCTTATATGGGTGGTTGTCAAAATCATGGTCCTTTTTTGGATCCCGGATATAATACGGCCCCTAATATTTAGGGTACCCACAAAGGGACCATGATTTTGACAACCACCCATATGAGCCTTAGATTACCCCATATTATCCTGACCTAGCTTCCCAGTCACAAAAAGCAGTGCGTGTGCGAAAAGACCTTGCGGCATAGCCGCGGCGAATGATATATCGTAGTTTCCGATCACAAGGGAACCCTATATAGACCCCAACATATTATAATCCTTATTATGGGGACTCCAAATAAGGTACCCCCACTTTTGGGAGACGCCCATATTTGGGAGCCCTTCACTGCAATCCCCAAGCCCCCGTTCGCCAGGAAGAGTGTGCAACCGTGAACCACTGCGAGGGGGACTGCCCCTACTGCGAGACAGCGGCCCTGCAATGTTTACTGGGTTGCTGTTAAGGAACTTAAATTACATCCAGTTACCATAATGGGTATACATAGTAATTAATATAGCTTTCCAAATATAGTAACGTAGATTGAGTTCCTTAACAGCAACTCAGTTTAGGTTCTTTTTCTTATACTAGGCTTCAGATGCAGGAAGTGCTCAGGCAACGTTCTGAGGCTCATGGTTTGAGATTTTGGTCTTGACATTGAAGCCTTCAAGTTCTGGGCTTTTAGTTTCGCGTTTGGAGATTTGATCGCTGCATTCGGAAACTGGTGTCTTCACGGGGAACTGAGAGGGTCCTGCGGGGCATGTATTGTTGTCGGGTAGCACTTCTAGCTGTCAAGGGCTTCGATGTGCAGTCCATTCAAGTTGTCCCAGAAACTGTTCTTTGTCTGTATGACCAGTCTTCCGCATTTTCAATTGTTTGTAAGCGCTGCTCTTCCAGCTTCAAGGACGTGCATAACATGAAGATGGGTGGGCAGGATGTCACCCTTTCAGGCAGGTGTGATGAAACAAAGTCAGCCAATGCTTGGCCCTAGTCTCGTTGCCAGCACCGCTGAAGCCCACAACAAACAGTTGTAGCACGTGCAATATGGTTTTCGCAGCATGAGGTGCGACAATGTAGCTGATGACGCTGGCGGTGATGATGCTTATGACGGTGTTGCTGATGATGATGATGATGGTGGTGGTGGTGGTGGTGGTGGTGGTGGTGGTGGTGGTGATTGTGATGGTGATTGTTCTGGTGGCGATGACTATGATGGTGGTGGAAACGATACTTGTGCCGACAACCATCTGCTGATGACAATGCCGATATGGTAGCCGTCCATGTAGTCCTGAGCATTCTCAATGTGTAAGGCTAGAAGAGAAGCATGTGCGAATGCTGGTATAGATATTTTCTGTAAGCCATTGAAGTTGGACAGGTCATGCCAGTCATAGTGTTTGCGGGAGCGGCTAGGATTTGGTCTGTTCCAGGGTCAGCTCTTAAGTTCGTATAGCCCCACTAAAGCGTCTACCTCTTGGAAGGACTGCATGACAGTGCAGACGTTTTTCACTGCTAGCTCTTGGCGTGCTGCACATTGCCGACAGTTAGGGACGTGGGAGACACTTCATCTTCATTGTCAGGTAGTTGCAGTTGCAGACACACGCCCAGGCTATACACCTGAAACCCTCAAAGCCTACAACCCTGAACCTCCAAAGCATATACTGTCGTTCCAAACAAACATGGAATTTGAAAAGCAAAGCGATTGTAGACCAACCCTCTTGAAAGGGTGTCATATAGGCCTCATGTTCGGGTGTGCTCAAAAGTCCAAAGGCCTCAACCCTGGGATTTCAGACCCTGAGCCAAGGCAAGCTACTGGGACTGGGAGGAGAAGAAGACGAAGGCTTCTACTTGAAGGGAACTTAGAATTGCTCAAGAGGAACCCTAAACCCTGATCATTCCTAAATCCTAGACCCTCGGAAACCCTCCTTAAAGAGTTGGAGGTTTTTTACGAGTTTACATAAGTTGTCGGATCTTTTTTTTTCGGTGGCACCTATACATAAAGATTATGATGTCTTGGGGTCTATCTTGAACCCTTCTGATACCCTCCTTGCAAATTTCCATTGGGTAGATGCTGTTGTGGTTTGGAAGCTGGCCTAAACGCTAAACCCTAAACCCTAGACCGTGAGACTGAAGCAAGTTGGTTGGATTTCTGGACTAACGTTTGTTCTTCAAGTCTGTGTCTGCTTCTGTACCATCTTATTCGGGTTCAAGGTTTAGGGTTTAGGGCTTATGATATAGTAGCTTCCATTTTCTTTTCCATTGTCCCTATATTACCCCTCATATTACCCCTATATGATATAGTAGTTTCCATTGTCTTTTCCATTATCCCATTGGCAACTCTATGTAAACAAAGACTTGGGTGGCTGCCCAAGCTCCGCTCTTTTCTCCGCAGGTTCTTCGGATGGTCAAGGGTAAGCGCTGGTGATTTCAGGGGATCAAGGCCTAGAGGGCTAGGGCTTAGCAGTGTAGGGCTTGGGCTGAGGCATCTTGAGCCCAAGAAAGAAGCCAGGGTACTTTGTTTCTGAAGGTATGACTGATACAGACTGGGTTTCGCTGCAGGTGCTGAATCTCAGAGGGGCATGTATCTACATATGTACATTTATAAGTATGCAAACTATATATGCAAGACCATATGTTATTGCGGGACCCCGCGAACCAGCTAAAGAGACACCCCGTCCAGATTACGGAACGACCATGCTCAGGTGAGGAACACTGCTTGGACAACGTACTGTTCAACCTAAAACGCTGACGCCCAAAGCCTGCTATTCAAGGCTTTGTCAAAGCACCCTAAGCATCTTTGCCAGCTCCTAAATCCCGCCTAAATCCTAGCTTCTTACATGACATGTAATCACAACCAACATTGCCTAAGTTACGGGCCCTCCTTTGGGACCTTTCTGTAGGAGGTGTGGGGATCTCTGCAGGTGCTATGCTCATTGGTGGGCAGCAGCAACTCTCAGCCATTGTCAGAAGGACTTCTTCTTGTATGGTTACACGGGTTCAGGGTCAGGAATTTATTCAAACTACACCCCCCCTCACCGCCCTAACACAATACTTGCTCCTGGTAGTAAACGTCTCATCTTGGGGCATTTAGCCTTAGGGCGGGTGCGGGTGCTTAGGACTGGGGGAGGTGATTGCCACTGCTGTGCTGGTCTTTTGGCGATCGTAGAACGTAGAGGCATATAGTATTGACACGCAATCTTCCTGCTTTGTACGTCAACACTCCCTCTGTGAAAAGAGCAGCGCTTCTACGCCAGTACAGGCTTGATTGTCGTAAAGGCAGGGGGTAGGGTTCTCCAATGAGCATTTCAAAAATTATGCGTTGGGGTTTGTGCGTAGGGTCTTCTGGCCGGTCTTGTTCTTATTGGTAGCTCTGTTGTGTTTGTTCAAATGGCTTTTGCTTTGTGCTTGCTTGTTTTTACGGGGTGTGTTTGTTTTTGGAGGTTTTAAGGTTGAAGGGTTCAGGGTCCCAGGCAGACTTGTAATTCCCCACCATCTACGGTAGATGGTTCTTAACTGTTGCAATTGTTATGGGTACATGGGGGTTCTAGGGATGTATGGTAGAGATAATGGAAAAGAGAATCGAAACTACTATCTAGGGTCTATTGCTTAGGTTCTGGGTTAAGTCAGGATTGAGGCTTGGGGTTTGGGTTGTTTTTTGGAGCAGCAGCGGGCTTTTAGGCCGTAGCGGCGATGACAGGCTTGAACCCGAAACCCTTAACAGCGTCTATGTAGGGCTTTGGGATCAGGGTTGAGGGATTAAGCTCAGAACAAATCAGGGGTAGGCTCTCCCAAACGGAATAATGCGCAGTGCTGGGTTTCTGTTAAGGACCTTAAATCACTATACCATGCTAAGAGGCATGTAGGGTTGAGGGTTTGTAGGCTACAAATATGTTTATAGTCCCCCTCAGGTAGAGAGAGTATGGCTTTGGGTATAGTATACTAAGATCCCCATATACCCCATATTCTATCTATCTAAGGGGGACTATAGCCCTAAGCCCTCAACCCTATACCCTAATCCCTAAACCCTACACCCTAAACCCTAAACCCTATACCCTAAACCCTGAACCCTAAACCCTATACCCCAATCCCTAAACCCTAAACCCTATACCCTAAACCCCTTGTATTCGCTTTGATTCCAGGAGACTGTAGGCTCGCGTGTGGTGGCAACTTCACAGACGACTGCTACTTCAAGAAGGCGTTCAATCGCGGTTTAGGGTTTAGGGTTCAGGGTTTAGGGTTTAGGGTAGGAGAAGGCGTAGGTGTACGGAGTTAGGGTCTCAGGATGTAGCGTTTAGGATATAGAGGTGCGGGTTTGGGGTTTAGGATTTAGGCTCGGCTGATGGTAAGGGAATACCGGAGAATCACAAGAGAACAGAATACTAAACATGACATGGAAGCTGGAATTATATAGTGCTCTCTAGTGTATTTAAGTAAGGGCAAAGTTTGAATAACATACATAATGTTTACAGAATTACGCTGTATTCTAACCCTCTACCCTAAAGCGCTAGACCTGAAACAAGCGTTTATAAAATCCCTCAAGCCAGCAATCCCCTGTCATTTCACGCGTAGACCCAAGCCCTAAAAAGCCTTGACCCTAAAAATCCTAACCCCTAAAAGCCCCATATGCCCCTTCGTAACCCCACAGTTTCCTGCAGATTACTGTATGACCTTGCTCATCGCAATGTGTGCGTATGGCCCTACATAGCCCTGCATGACCTTTATGGCAGTTTCTCGCAATAAGGGTCCCTTCACGTAGCCCAATAGATTACAATCCTGATTATGGGAACTCTACACACAAGGAATCCCAAATTGTAAGTGCTACCACATTTGGGATGATGGGATGGGCAATGGGGAGTTTGGGGGGTTGGGAATTGTGCCCTAAACCCTAAACCCCAAAATGCTTACGGCCACTCCCAGCACTCAAGCCTTGAGAGTCCTGTGATTTCCTGGTTGCTGGGTTGGGTGGGGTTGCCAGGGGTCAGGGGTAGTAGAGGGGTTTTTACAGGGTCCAAAGCGCCCTGGGGCCGGATCAGCTTTGGCGAATTTTTTGGAAGCCTTAGTCCCTACAATCCAGTGAAGCATCCCCCGTTTCCATCTCAGTTTCTTTTTCTTTGCCATTTGATCCTCCATTATTGGAGTAATATCCGTGCATACTTGCTTTCTAACCCCTATAACCCAATTTTTTGAAACCCATGTGGGGGTTGTTCTAAAGGTCCTTGTAAAGAAGGGGCCATTGGGAATACACTTCCTTAAAAGAGGATCCTAACTTAACAGGGAACCTACATTATGGTCATTTGGGGGACAGGTATTTTGAACAACTACCATGTATCCCGAATGTTCTGCTGCAGGATGCCAAAGGCACAGGGCAGGCCTGTATTGCTCCGGCACCTTCGGATGCCAGTGGCAGCAACTTGGACGCTGGGTATAGGGCTTCGGGTTTGGGATTCAGGGCTCTACAGAGGGGTGCCCCTGGTTACATATCTACACTTTATTGTAGATCCTACTTATAATTCCAGGCACATATGTAGTCGGGCTGCGCTTTCGGGACTAGGCTTCAGGTTTAGGGGTTAGGGTCTAGGGAAAAAGTTTTTGAGCGTCTAGGGCTCAGGGACTTCAGAGTTGTGAGGGTTTGGAGATTTTGGATGACTTAATGTTCGTGGTGTGAAGGGCTTTAGGGACTATAGGCATTTCCAGGTCTAGGGCTCAGGAAAAGGAGGTTCTTAGATTCTTTGAAGGAAGGACAACAGTGCAAACGAGCGATACCCGGACCCTTGGCGAGCCTTCACGGTTACATGTGTACTATGCAAGGTCTTTTTTGAAAGGCATTCTAAATTTGCGAACGCCTGTCGATGATGCATGTGCTGAAGATGTGAGCAGTACATGATCCACGAGAAGCAGTATAGTCCAGGTACCCTGCGTGTTGCGCCTGTCTGGTGCGGATTCCCCGCGTGCTGTGCCTGTGAACCCCTGCGAATCAGAGCTCAAGAAACCCTAATTGCTGCTCACTCGTCGCATACCGTCCGGGACAAACCACCCTGAATAATCCCCCCCTGATCATAAGCCTCTCTCATTACCTGCTAAGACAGACTTTCGCGACAGATGTATATATGTATATAGATAAACGATGCGGCTGCATTGGGAACATTTGTAATTGAGGGATCTGTTAGGGGGAGGCGGTGTTCCACGACCTTGGGCTGTTGACCGCAAACGGATTTCAGGCACAACTTACGAGAAGTGCGCTGGGCAAACCTTGAGCATCACTGGTGGCAGCGTCGCTCTGGCCAGTTTATATCCTTTTTCGCTGAAGTTGAAAGGTTCTTTGTACAAAAAGCATGTACTGGTGACACGTGAAAAATTAGGGGTGGGGGTTACGCTTAACATTATCTTAGACTTCGGGTCCCATTGGCGGTACCCTTACGAGGAGACTTGGTAGTTGATCAAGATCCCTCTCCCCCAACCGGCCCTCATGAAAAAAACATTTTAAGTATAGTTTTACAGGACCCCTGAACAATCTTCCTAAAGGAACTTTGAGATCAACCCCAATTGTAGTTCAGGGTTGGGGGTTTAGTGTTAAGGGTTTAGTGTTTCAGGTTTAGGGTCTACGCTCGGGGACAACTCAATGGACTTGAAGTAGTTCAGCGCACCTGTTAACCTTGCCTGGTATCTTGGGACAGAGCAATACCTGTAATTCCAGCTACCTACAGTTTGCTGGGAGATTTCCTATACTACACTGAATGTAATTAGGGTTACACTTTTGCTGACGGTGCATCTCACGTGTAGGGATTCGGTGTGCCTACAGGCTCGGTACAGAATGAGTGAGTTTGGAAAACTCACGCTAGCAAAATTTCACGGCTTCGCGCGGCTTGCCAAAGGCCTTTTTTGTATCGTGCTGGCGGATAAAGGAAGATCACAGATTCATATTGAGAGGTTGGGGTTTGCAGTAACCCCTGCCGACGCCGCTGCAAAGTGTTCACACATTTTGCCAGCACATTTTGTCAAGTGTATTCTGTATCAGGACCTGTTGGCTTGTCTTGGGCATTTTCTCACGTTTGCATGATGTCTTTTGATGGTTGGAGCCGTCCTTGCGTGAATGGAAGGGGAGCATGAGCAGCCCGGTCTGGATCTACAAGTTCCAAGCTGTTTCGGGTATGGCGAGTGGGTGATACAATTGATTGACTGTCTCTCGTGTCGCAAGTACTAGAGGCATCGCACAGCTCGTCGTCAAGAAAGGAGTTCAGGAAAAAGTATGAGCTCCGCATATACTTCAAGATGACGGTGTGGTTTAGGGATTTGGGTCCTGAACATGCATCCATCTTGAAATCCATGAGCTTTTATGAGGAATCGCAGAATGGATCACCGCAGTCATCCCTATATGGAGTTTTCCTAAAATTAAGGGTGCCTTCTTGGTACCTCTCTGGGGCCCCTGCAGTAAGTAAGGATGATTGTTTTTTTCTTGCTGGTCTAGATCGGGGACCCCCTGTTCATGCTGCCACATTTCATATAGTCCCTGTACCCTCATGCCTCAGGTCTGTACCCTAAACCCTAAACCCTTAATTGCAGGTCACAACAGCGGTGTACACTTTGCTGCAGTGCTCTGCCTTCAGTGTGCAGGAATGTGGCTGGGCCCGGAGCTCAGGCGTGTCAAAGCCGCTGGAATGGCTATACGTCCTCAAACCTCGGGGTCCCTTTAAAAGGAGTACCAGGGTACATATATATATATATATGTAATAGTAATAATACAATTAAAAGTTGATACTAGTATTAATACCACTAATACTATTTTTAGTAATAGTAATATATATATATATACATATACACACACACACATTTTTGTGTACTGTATATAGAGAGGTCGATAGAGAGATAGAAAGATAGATAGACAGACAGATACCTCTCCTAAGGGTCTAGCAGTAACTGTGGTACAGCTTTTGGGGAAGGAGATGATTGTTGAGTACTTAGACCCATAGGGAGGGAGAGAGAGATCTATGTATATATGCATATACACATATAGGATCTGTGAAGGAAATGTAGGGCTTGTGGAAAACCCGATGAAGATTACAACGTTGCACACTCTACGCTCATAGCTTCTCAAAAAGGAACAGCCAAAGGCTTTAGTGCCTGAGCGGCTTTAAGCTAGATCCATTACCGGGCATCCTCAACGTGTCCACTCGCAAGCTTCTGACTTTGGATTATGATCTAGGGTGATCTCCTCATCGGCTAAAAGAAAGACGCGAATGTATTGTTATAGTTTGTGGTTTATCTGCGTCTTCCGCCGGCGCACTATAGCCTCAGGAAATCTCGGAAGCCGACAAGTGACATTGAGCCTACTAAGATCAGTCTCAACTGCTTTAACATATCCCCGGATCTCGACCCCCCGCCCCATCCAATTCATGATGCATTTCCCCCAATTGGCCCTCGACTCCTAAACCCCAAGCCCCAAACCCAAAACCCTCAACTAACATGAAGCTCTCCGAACATCAGAGCTCAGCTCTAAAAAAGCATTCTGGGGAGTGAGGGTTCAGGGTTCAGGGTTTAGGGTTCAGGGTTTAGGGCTTAGGGAGAAGCTGGATCATTACGAGGGGTAGACATATACCAATGTCCTCATGGATCTTCTGGCTTCACCCAGCCTAAAGCTCTCCCCCCTTTAGTTCCATGTATGCCTAACCCTGACCTTGGAGCTCCTCCAAGGAATCCCTTGTATAAAGGGACTCTACTGGGAACCCCAAATAGGGAACCCCAAGAATATAGCAGGAATATAATGGAATATAAGGACTCTGGTAGGTATATTCCTATTATGTACCTACTATATTCTTGG
>CAJNIZ010002207.1:0-12291 GCA_905231905.1 Symbiodinium pilosum | reverse complement strand
AGGGTCAGGGGGACTCAGTGAGTAGGTAGAGTTTTTTGCTTCGGGTATTAAGGTTTGAGCTTTAGGGTTTAGGGTACCTGGTAAGTAGGTAGAGTTTGGGGTTTAGGGTTTGAGTTTTAGGGTTTAGGGTCATAGGGACTTGGTAAGCAGGTTAAGAACTCCTATGAGCCATAGAGTAATTGTCGCCATGATGAACTTGCCTACTTAGCCCCCCCCCCCTACCCTCCAAGCGCACCATGAAGTACGCCCTTTTTCTAGAAGGCTTCGTCCAAGGACTTTTTGTGGCAGCCATCGTGGAAGTACATACCCTAAACCCTTACATAGATCGAGTGGCCACCTGAAGGACCTGGTTATGTGGTGAGATTTAGGATTAAGGATGTAGGGGGTTTAGGGGGTTTAGGGGGTTTAGGGGGTTTAGGGGGTTTAGGGTTCTAGAGGTATACATGACCCGTACTGTACTTATAAAGGTACGGAATCACCTGGGAAGCTTGCACAAGGTTCCGCGTCCTCTGTCAGGGTCCACTGCAAGTGCTTCCAGTCTTCGCCTTAGTCTTTCGCATTGCAAGTAGCTATAACCCAAATATAACCCTAATGCAACCCCAATATAACACTAATATGACCTTAATATAGCCCCAATATAACCCCAATATAACCCTAATATAACCTTTAAATACATTGTTTGTTGATCATCCCCCGGCTTACAAGTTTCATCATACAAAGATGTTCTCGCAGACAGAGCAGATGAAGTGAGCGCCAAACTCCTGGTGCAACCATCCACCTGAAACTCTGCTCGCAGAAGCTAGCAGAGCCTACGACGCCAGTACAGTGGGGAGAATCGCAGCAACTTGCCGTTGGTGCGGCCTGAAGTTTCAGTCCGAATGCCAATCTCTTACACGAATCACAAGAGGGAGTTGCTCAAAACTCATGCTTCGTATGGCCATGTCACAACACAGTTGTGCCCTGGCCGTAGCAAATAAGACCCTTTGTGACAGCTCACTCAGAATTTATACCTGAATCCTAAACCCTAAACGCCTGAACCCCTACTAGTTTGGCAGGCAAAGGCTGACCTGAAGAATGCAGAAAACACCAACAATGTCGCTCAACCAACGTGCCCATGCACCTGCTTCCACTTCTAGATGGGAACAAGTATATAAGTAGGTTATAAATGGGTTATAAGCCCCCTAACTGGGATGAGCCTGTTTAAGCACCCCTGTATAGCCACTTGCTGAATCCTCTGCGGCTCTAAGTACACCAAGAAAGGCAGGGTATAGGCCTTCACGTGTGCTCTGAGGGCCCCGCCAAAGAACAGCCCAAAATCCAGATTCCTGCAGCAAAAGCGTTTTTCGACAAGAAGCCGTTGTTGGAGGGGTGGGTGCTTAAGAAGGGCAGGGTTGTGAAAACATCAGGGGCTCGGAAAGCGAGGTCGATAGACTTGTTCGGAGCATTCCGGTGTGAAGAAGCAGCTGCATTTATAAACCGTCCCTACCTAGCATTACTTATAGTACGGTTATTCCTATGAATACCAGTCTTATTAGCATTTTATCCTTATTTTTGATGCCACCATTACTTTTATGAGCGAACTGGTGTAGTGGAAACATTTGCACCTGGCAATGTCAACTGTGACTCCACGAAATAAGCTCCCTACTTCGGCTTAGTAAGGGTTTAGGGTTCAGGGTTCAGGGTTTAGGGTTTAGGGTTTAGGGTTCAGGGTTTAGGGTTCAGGGTTTAGGGTTTAGGGCTTAGGGTAGGGAATAGGTGACTTTCCCAAAATTAGGGGTACGCTTTTAGGGGTCCTCATAGTAAGGATTATAATATTTTGGGGTCTATATTGGGGTCCCCCTATTTTGGGAAACGACCACATATTATGAATTATATAGGGGCTATACAGGGATTAGATTCCCTTATTCCTGCTAAGCACCAGTAAGCGTCACTCAAGCCCAAACAATCCAGGAAAGGGGGGGTTGATCCAAAAAGACCTTTGCCATCTCTGACATTTCTAGGATCTAACAGCACGGCGCAAGGTGTTGCATGCTCAAGCAAAACCCCCAAAGTTGGAAGAGTAACCTGTGTGGGTCTTCAGCCGCAGTTGTTGCAAACTAGTCCCATCTTTTCAGTTTCTTAGGCTCTGCCCCTTTGGAAGATGGCTGCCCATAGATGCGCCTGAGCCCTAAGCCCTATTCCCTAAACCATGAATGTGATCACAGAGGGCTGCGGCGTCCTGCCATGCATCACATGGCCATCTGCATCCTGAGCCACGATGGATGTGCAGCCGCCCTCGATCTCATACCTTGGTGGGTTAAGAATACTACTACTGTTGATGGAGGAAATCTTGCACCACCTTAAGTCCCTAAAGTCCTAGGAATTACACTAGTTTAGGGCCCCTAGGTGGTGCAAGATTTCATCCATCAACAGTACCATTGTGATTTCTATTGCCATCACGATTATTACAAGTAGCAGCCTCCCTCGATCTGATACCTCGGCGGGTATTACAGTTACTTTTACCAATATTATTACTAGGATCATATTCGTATTGCTAGTAACTACCCATCGTTGAACACCTTTTTATTACTGTTACTATTGCTAGTATCAGCCTCCCTGAATCAAATCAGGGGGTCGCTTACCGACTTTGCGCATGATTGAGTGCCTTTGCATGACTTCTGCGGGTTCCCTGTGCTCACCCTGGGAAAGGGCCGTGTTCAGGAAAGTTACTCCAACCTTTCTTGGGCTTGCGAGCGTGTGCGCTGCTATCAGCGGCCAAGGACATAGAAGGTACTTGGAGTTTAGGATGTCTGTTCATAGGCGATATCTTGCATGCAGAACATGGCAAGGTCTTGAAACAGGGGGGCGACTGCGACTATCACACCTGAGAACTTCATTCTCACGCAAATGAACTATCGAATCTTTTCACACTCCTGTGCCACCACCGCATGTTTGTTTGATTCATGAGAGCTATGACGGCCTTATTTGAGGGTGCAGCTTAAGTTGTCGCGCTGTCTTGCCAGGCCCGTCGACAGGACCCACTGCTAGATAGGAACGGTTGTATCTGCAAAAGCTATTTTCAAGTGCGGGACCCCAATATAGACGCCAAGATACTATAATCCTCATCATTCAGAGCTCAAATTGGTACCCCTAATTTTCGGAAACCCCGCAAATCCTGAACCTTAAACCCTACATCCCTTTTATATCCCTATTTATCCCTATGTATCCCTATATATCCCTATATATCTCTATATATCCCTATGTATCCCTCTGATTCGAGAACCCCCCAATAAGCCCCCAGCATCATGTTGACGAACAGGATCTCCTCCTGTGGAATGCCTGCCGGGCAAGCAGTCTTGGTTGGGTTTAGGTCTTAGGGTTTAGCTACAGCGAAACTTTCAGCAGATAACCTCGCATGGGCCCCTGCATGCAAAAGTGTGTTAGAGTGAGACGTCGAATAGTCTTGCATTGACCCAACCAAGAATCCAACTATTAACTACGCTGCTGACTCGTTCCCCCTCCTCTCACTTGCGCAGCTGCTGAATCCAAATTGCCTTGAGTGAGTCAGAACGTAGTACTACACGAAGGGAATTTCCAAAAGGCACATGAAAAGTATATGGGGCCAGGGAAAGTTATGTAAGGGCTTACCGTATGTAAGGTCCCTACATGGTAACTCCTCTCCTGTAATTGCCTTGGAGTAAATCAACACGGACTCGAATAAGAAGATAGGCGGCTGCAGACCAACCCAGCGTTCAAGCTACAACAACCCCTACTTGGAGGGTCAGGAGGACTCAGTAAGGAATGGAAAAGAGCATGGAAACTACTAGAACTTATTTAGAGTTGAGCAGGGTTGAGGGTCAGGGGGCCGTAGTAAGTAGGCAGTGGGGAGAACTGGGGTAACTTGGAGCGTTAGGGGGGCTCAGGGAGGAGGAAGATGACCCTCCTAAACCACATAGTAACCCCACTTATTCCCAATATAAGGGTTTAGGCTTTAGTGTTTAGGGCTTAGGGATCCTGACCCTGACCTTATCAAGTCCACCAACCCTCCGAGTAAGGGTCCAAAGTCAGCTTGGACCATTTGGACCTTTGAGTTGCGCTATGTGGATACTGGGCACCTGAAACCCTCCGGATGACTAACCCCTATATAGCCCCTATATGATCGCAATTTCCATTTAGTGGTCCCCGTTTTTCCGCGTTAAATTCTCCCGGCTTCTTGTACCACCTCACAGAACGTCTACATAACCGTTCCATAAACCCTACAAACCCTGAAACCACGACGCCCTAATCTCTAAACCCTAAAACCACTACGCCCTAACACCTGAACCCTACAACGCTAAAACCACTACGCCCTAACCCCTAAACCCTACAACCCTACAACTATGAATCAATGCATTGCGCCTGTTGCGTTCGCCAGGCCGCGCATCTCGAGGCCGTACTCCCCTGGCAAGGTGGGGTCTAAATCGCAACTTAGGGCTAAGGGTTTAGGTGTAGGCTTAGGGTTTAGGGTTTAGGGTTCAAGTTTTTCTTTTGTTTGAACCTTTTTCCGCTCGAAACTCCCGGCATGTCTTACAACAGGCCTAGGGGCAGGCATACTGGGAGCATACCCAATACCTTAGAAAAGATGCATAGGCACGAGCTGTACAACCCTATTCAGGGTTTAGGGTTTAAGGTTTAGGGTTCAGGTCTTAAGTTTTGGGGTTTGCTTTGAAATGGCGCGGTAGCAGTGGTGATAGGCTTCAGAGAACGATGCGCGACGCGAAGTACAGTTATGGCCTGACTAGGGTTTAGGCTTTAAGGTTTTAGGGTTTAGGGCTTAGGGGCGGTTCAGGGCTATAAGTCACTGGTACGGCTTACAGCTTCGGCTTTAGGGTTTGGGTTTAGGCTATTAATCGCTTGATACTTTTATTAACAAATATGTTCCCCCCATAGGTAGGGCGTCTTATGGGTGAACAGTTAACATTAGGCATGGTGAGGTGTTGGTGTTTTTTACTAGTATGAAGGGAAAACGGCAGAATGAAAAAAGAACATGAAAGCTACCACAACGTTTAGGATTTAGGGAAGCAATATCAGAGGGCATAACCGGCCGAACATACGTAAGGACCTATCTGGAATGTTTTCTCCTTGTATGAGCTGGGACATTGCCATTTCTGCTGTTTCACCGGCGATGATGACTTGAGCGAAGAGGAACAATCTCTTCACATCTAGGATTACATTGGAAAGCGGATGCTGCAAACCGGGACACCGGCCGATTACATCCAAGTTCAAGCAGAGTATTTGGCCGTGATGGCAAGAAACATCCAATTCAAAAGTGGAAAATGGCACCGGCCTGTCCCAACTTCAGGAAAACCATCCAGAAATCCGGCACAGACGCAGCGTGAAGGCAAAACCGACCCTTCCAAAGCTCTGAATTTCGTGCGGAGTTTTGTAGATGGCATGTAGAGAAACGAGGTTTTGGCAATGAGGTCCCCGCCCATGTCTGTCAAAACCTTCTCCGCCAGTTTCTTGAACTTGGCAGAATCCTGGCAAAGCCAAGCGCAGTGTACTTGCATGACATCAGCGGACAAAGCAACATGCAGTGACTGCATGGACGATGCATCAGAAGGGTGAGGGTGAGGAGAGTCAGTGCGGACAGACATGCTACTAAGATGTGCTATGTTGAACACCCAGATTCGAAAGAGGCTATTTTTGCCTCTAGTTAGGAAGGAATGAAAGCATGGATCCGTACAGCGGTCCCTATATAATGTTTAGGGTTTAGGGTTTAGGTTCATTGCCTGCTTACCAGCGGTAAGTATGACAGCAAGAAGCTCAAGATGAAAACGATCGTAGGTTCACATGGCTCGCAGAAGTTCTATTGGCTTTCACTGCCCAAATAATGGAGAATCAAATGGAAATACAAAATGACAGGGGTATAGGGTCAGGAGAATGAAGAATCAAATGGAACAGAAAGAAGAACACGAAATGGGTATAGGGTTAGGATAACATAGAACCAAGTAGAAAATGATATGGATCTGGGATGACACATTCCAGAACTATGGCTGCTGGGGCTTTGAAGAGGACTGAAATCCTGTCAGCTCCATGTAATCCTGGCATCAAACGCCAATGATGTGATGATGGCTAGCAAAAGCTGCTTCGGCAAACCGAAGTGGGAGTCCCCATAAATTGGGTGACCCCTCATATGAGCTATAGTCTAAACTCCTTCAAGGGATTTATACAGAGCATTATACAGGGGACTACTATGCGGTTATTAAGGGAGATACTACGAATCTGGGCTACAGCTCATATATCCCAAGTATATCAAAGTCCTGATTATAGATTATAGGTAGCCCCTAAGCCCCGAACCCTGAACCCCGAAAAAAAGGATCCCTAATTTCGGGACGCCCCCAAATTTGATTTCCTGGATCTGAGGGCTTAGGGCTAGGGTCTAGGGTTTAGGGTTTAGGGGTGAAGATCAAGGCGGCACATATCCAGCTTGTTCTTATTCTCCAACTGTTACTGATGGAGACAATCTGCAATGTATACACCGGGACATGGCATGTTGGGAGTTCGAACCCTAAACCCTAAATGCAAAGCATCCTGAAGAAGAACGCACGTAGCGACTCGAGTGGGATGGAAGAAGAAGTGTTCACCCCAAGAAACAAACATGAACCTGCTGGTTTTCCAAATTAGGGTCTTAGGGTATTAGGCTCTAGGGTTAAAGGTTTAGGGCTTCCCGAGTCCCTGAACTTACCAGAAACTAATTCTAAACCCTAAACCCTAGACCCTGAAACTAAATCTATCCAGAATGTGGATCATGGCCTCCACCAGCTTGAAGATCTCTTCCGAGAGCAATCCTTGCAGTTGTCGCTGAGCATGGGGATGGTGACTTGAGTTACCATAATGGAGAATCAACTGGGGAGACAAGGATAAGAAAATGGAAAGTGAAATGAAAAAGTGTAGTCATACAGATATCGTTGCAAAAGGCCTCGTATCCTTGTAAGCGGCTCACCGGAATATTTTTCTCCTGAGCTTCATCCACACTCAAATTCGCAAAAACCTATAGTCAAACCTCCCCTGCCAACAGTTCCCAAAGGCAGCTTTGGCACATTTCTATACGTTCACCAATCTAACGCGGCTTTCACAAGGCTTCCTGAGACTTGGCCACCTGGGTTTAGACTTCAAGAGGATTGTAGCCTCAACATCTTTAAATCCTAAGCCACAGGCTCAAGAGGGTTGGAGCCCCAAAGCTCTCAGCTTTGAATGCAAAGTCTATTTAGTACTGTACAACATTCAACCCGCAGGGGGCAGCTATGAAAGACCGGAGCTATCCATGAGCGACCAAGATGCGCCTAAGGCTGACCCATGCAAAACCAAGTCATGAGAACCAAATGTCAGATAGGTTGAGGAAGCTTTCAAGGATCCAGTGCTTCTAGAGTAGCCATCTTTCCTGATGCACAGCTCGCCTTCCTTCCACAGAACAGAAAGCCTCACAGGTTTCGATGTAGTCTGAATGCAGCGGGGTCTGGGCACAACATGCTACTGCGGATGGAGGAAATCTTGCACCACCTAAGAAAGCCTTTACCCCAATACCCTCAACTCTAAACCCAACATTAGAACTTCGGAGATCCTAAGTGGTTGTACCAGCCTTGCAAACCTCCTCCGCGAAGCCGCAAACTCAAAGGCGTACTAGTAATAATCATAACTGCAAAGGTAATACGGATAGTAGTAACGATAGCCATTGTCATCGTAATGATAAAGCTCATAACAAGTGAACGGGTAGTAAGGATAATAGGAATCAGAGCCTTTATAACAGTAGCAATAATAACTAGTACCGAAGCATTCAGAACCCTCAAAAACCTACGCTCCCATCATGTCAAATGCCATTTGCCACCGCCCAAAAAACCGAAACACCCAAGTCCTGCACCCGAAGCCCTCAACTCTAAACGGGTTTAGGGACTAATGGCCAACGAGGGGCCGACCAGAGCCTTGAAATGCGTAATCATCTTCCTTACCACAAGCAGCGGTTTCAGTGACTAACACAACTGCGCTATCTTGCCTGCAGATTTTCAGGGGGCTCCGTCTTCTACATTTCTGAAGCCTAGATCCGAGATGTACCGAGGATCCGGAAAGAACCCCAAGATGGTACCGTCTTCGAGATGAGGGTTTGGGTTGTTTGGGTTGAAGGCTTACGGACTAGGGTGAACCCTTACTGGCGGCTATTTTCGAGATCCACCCAGAAGCTGAGGAGGCAGGATTGGAGCATTGATGTTTGATGTAAGCTAGTTGGCTGTTTCATGTGGCGATAAGAATACTGTAGCGCTTTTTCAGGAAGGTTTATGCCAGACTGACTCAAGCGCATGAAGCAGCAAGTAATTCCGCGCCAGAGATCAATTGAACAGCTATGACTACATCGTAAATCATTTGTGCTTTAGCCATAGTGACACTGCACCTCTTGGCATGTTGTTCAGGACCTGTTTTCCCAAGGGATTCTAGATAGCGGTGACTTGGCCGATAGGATAGCTCTAAAGGGTCTTTGCAGCCACAGGCATGGGGCTTCAGACTAGGCAAGCGCGCGCTACAAGTAGAGGAAAGGGTTGGGGGTTTGGGTTTAGAGTTTGGGGTGTAGGGCATGCATCAGTGGACGCGCGCGCCCCGGGCGCGCGCCGCTTCTTTAGATTCTGGGGCGCACACGGCACACCGTATCGCGCCCTTGCGCGGCTTGGCAGTCCCACCCCAGCCACCCAAACTATGCTCATTTAGGTTTTAGGGTTCCTACCCCCCAAACCCCCCTAGTAAGGGAGGCTTTCTTCTGATTTTTCTTTCCCAGTTCTGGCGGAGACCTTGGGCCTTGCGTGTGGATCCCTCGGGGGTGCGCACTGAAGGGGAAGCACCCAACGCCGGCCTCAGCCCTAATCAAAATTCGTTGCGGCCTGAAGTGCTGAATCCGGAAACAAGGCTCGACCCCAAACTACCCCCATCACCTTAACATAGCGGTTCGGAAGCCCAGACCCACACGGAGCGCTGTGCCTCTGGCACTGCCATTTTCCAGATCTTTTCCATTTGGTTGTCCATTATTGCGCCGATATTCCTTGTAATGCCCCCAAAAAAATACAGCAAATGCAATTGCCAACTTGGCAGCCCCAGCCACAAACGAGGGAGAACAGAAGATGTCAGAAGGATGTAAGGTGTAGCATTCAGGGATAATCTAACCCTAGACAGTCCTAAAAGCCCTGGCCCCAGGCTCTGCGTACTTGTTGTTGCAATAGTGAATACTCAAGAAATATGACTACCCGTGAAGGAACTGCGTGGAAGTCTATGGGTGATAATGTACTGGATCCCTTTCCTGCACTATCCCCTAACATCCCAAGTAATCCATGTCCTCAGCAACGCGAACCCTCAAACTGAAACCTAAACCTGAACCTGAGGCCCTAACACTTCAAACTATAAGCCCCAGAATTCCCAATTACCCCATATGGAGCTAACATCCCCGAATCTTACGCCCAAAATTCTCACCCCATAAACCCTAGAACCCTCTAAACTCTAAAGGCCCTGAATCCCAAACCCTAACCCTAAACCTTGTGAACCCTAAACCCTAAATCCTAACTGGTGAGAGCGCGGCTGACCATGTACATGTGCGCTCGAGCCGCACACACCGAGGGCCCCCACCCGAGCTAAAGCCTGCCGGTAGACGGCAGGGACCTCCCGAGCCTGGAGCCGGGCTTCAAAACCTTTTTCTCTATTTGGTTTGTTGGACTTCGCATGGTCTTTAGGACAGACTCTCCACCGGCATGTCCAAGCTGCCTTGTCATGTAGCTTCGTGTTTCTGTTACGACTATCACATGCGCGGCCTTGCAAAGCTGCCAGCGCTTCACAGCAGGGATGCAGCCCCGAAGCGATTTACGCCGGCATGCTATAGCACGCAACCCACTCCTCCACGCAGGGCTGGCCCCAGGCCTCGAGCGACCCACGAAAGCGTGCCAGGAGGGGTTGAGAGGTTGGAATCCCAGACCTTAAGTGAGAATAGTTTGGGTGGCCGGGGTGGGATGGTAGAGCTACGCTAGGGTGCGATGGTGTGCGGACCCCGGGACTTTTAAAAAAGAAAACGCGCACACACAGCGCGCGCACGGTAAGACACCCTAAACCCTGAACCCTTAACCCTTTGGACTGAGGCCCCTTCTTCAGGGCAGGCCCCGAACCACGGGCTGCCGCCACCCAGCGTTGCTCTGCGGGCAGATCCAGGTCTACAACCTCAGGGCTTAGGAGTTATAGGATCTATAGGGTTTATAAGGTTCGTAGGGTACACGGGGTGTACAGGGTTTATCGGCTTTTGGGGCTTTATAGGGTTTATAGGGTTTATCGGGTTTATGGGGCTTATAGGACTCATAGGGTTTATAGGGGGTATAGGATTCATCGGGTTTACGGAGTTTATATTGTGTATAGGGCTGAAAAAATCTATAGGGTTTAGAGGGCTTATGGGCTCTATAGGATTCATGGGGTTTACAAGGTTTATGGGGTTCATTGGGTTTATAGGACTTATAGGGTTTGAAGGGCTCAAGGTTAGGGGGAGGAGCAACAGGATTCTTCGAGGATTGAGGTGTTTAGAGGTTTGCGTTGCCCTAAGCCCCTACACTCTAAACCGCTGAACCCTAAACCCTAAACCCTAAACGTCTCTACCTTGGGGGCAAAAAGGCAAAAGCCTGGAGCGCCTGGCGTTGCTTGCTACACATCAGGAAGATGGCGAGTTCAAGGGTATTGTTATAGCACCGCCCCAAGAAAGGACCAAAATTTTGACAACCTTCCGCATGAAGATCATAACAGCTGTGAATGACTGCAAGCAAAGTGTGCAAACATGCAAAGTGAATGCATCATGCATGGGGCCACACGGCTGTAGGTTCCTCGCATGCTGCCCCGCAACTGCAATTTCCATATATTACTACTAAATTTGCTCGGGTCATGCGCAACATCTACATTTAGCTTGGGACTATCGCAGTGGCCACAACTAAACTGTTCCCCGGCCATCAGTTTGATCCCTGAAGTTGGTGATGGGTTGACAGAAGTGTCCGCGTCCTTTGACGTGCAGGATCGCAGGATCGCTGGATCTTCGCTATGCCTACTGAAGCAGCACAGCAACATCTACGAACAATGAGTACTCCATGCCGGGAAACGGTTAGCAACCTCAAGTGCAAGGTCTTTCACAATCGCAAATCAGATCCCAAACAGCCAAGTGCCCTGCCGCAAAACCCGGCACCATGTGGCTTGCGTTTCCCTGGCGGATGCTGGGCAAAGACTGAAACATTCAAGGTCTTCAAACATGAGTGTGTAGGTCGTGGGGTGGTTTTCTCCCATCGGTGGAAATGCTTGCTCCAGACAGCGCTCGCTCTTACTGGGCAGTATGTGCGGATTTCTCCACCCGAAAACATGGGATGCCTCATGCTGGCAAACTCCCTAAAAGCTTCCAGGGCATTGCGCATCATGCTGCGAGCGCAGCGAGGCGGACACACGCTAGCGCTCTCGATTCTTTCCCCTGCTCTTGATACTCAGAACCCTGCATGACCTTAATATATCATAGTACCATAATTCTCGAACTATAGATCCTTGGGGTCATGCAGGATTTTTAGCATCCACCGTCTCGTGAGGACTGGGACATGCAATCAAGGAGCATCACTGCGCGCTGGTAGACGCTGGCTATTTGGGCTTAAGGGCAACCATAGGCACCGAAGCAGCTCCCATCTACAAGGCATTTGGGCATGGTGTATTTGGCGCCTTCACGCGGGCGCTAGAGATTCGCAAAAAGAATTGTCAGGATATCACTGGGGCTGTAATAACTCTTCTGGCGACTGATTTCATGATGCTGCCACACTTGTGCTATCTGCCGCCATCCCCCTCAAATGACCATGTAACTGTCCGAACAAGCGGGTGCGATTGTAGTTTTTTTCAAACGCGACCTTTGGATCAATGCTTTCTGGCTATCCCATGATCGAAAAGTCGTGTTTTGGGGGCCATCAAACTATGGACTTTTCCATATGATTCTATTACCCAGCCATCTCTGTGTTTCAGTAGACATTCTGAATCTGAAGGAGGAGCATGCCTGGCACGGTGAGGGTCATGTCGATTTGGGGATTTCCCAAAATTAGGGGTACCTCTAGAAGGGATGTAGAGGTTATATCGAGGTATATAGTCTACCTTAGGGGCCCCCTATTTTTGGCCTACGCATGCTGCTCTTGTCTTAGACCTTGGGTCCAAGTATGGTTTTGTGACTGCTGCAAGCAAGCAAGCAAGCAAGCAAGCAAGCAAGCAAGCAAGCAAGCAAGCAAGCAAGCAAAGCAAGCAAAGCAA
>CAJNIZ010002206.1:0-25161 GCA_905231905.1 Symbiodinium pilosum | reverse complement strand
GGGCACGTGGTTTTGATCAGTAGCTATGAGACTCCCCCAGGTTCTGTGTGCCTTTTTTTTGTGATGCTGTTTTGGGAGCATGTGCAGACATGTTATGTGTACATCGATGAGCCGCTTGCGAACAGAACGTTAGTGTGCTGATCTTGCCTTGCCTAGTAAGGCAGAGCATGACTGCTCACAGGCTTCAATCAATCAATGAATCCATTAGGCGGAGACCTTGGGATGGTCAGGTTCGTCACAGAGGCCCTGGCTTCGACTAGCTTCGTCTTGGCCTGCTGGTTTTTACTAGCTTCGCGCAGGTCTGCCGGCCATTGCCCCAATTGACCGTCCCCCTTGGATTGGCCCCTATTAGAGCCAATGTGGCCAGTGCGGCTATGGATTCAAAGTCTACTTCCACCTACCTCCGCTTGTCTCAGCCGTGGGTCAGGGTAGGTGAACTTCATCGTCAAGTTGACAGCAGCTAACTTGGCAGCTGACTTGAGCATGCATTTTGAGGACATTCGCCGCGGACGTCACAAGGAAAGCATCACTTCTGCGTACAAGTTGCCTGCACGAGGCACTGCAGGCATCTGCAGGCGACTCTCCAACTCTTGCTGTGCAAGAAGTGCCTCGGGGTCCACCTGCACCTACTTCCACTTGTCTCAGCCGTTTGTCAGGGTAGATGAGTTTCATTTCCAAGTTGACAGTGACTAACTTGGCAGCTGACTTGAGCATGCAGGTTGAGGACATTCACTGCGGCCAGCAGAAAGGAATCTTCAGGTTTGCTTGTCACGTGCATGCATGAGGCACTATATAGGCATCTGCAGGCGACTTTTCAACCCCTGCGGTACAAAGTTCATCTGTGATGGCGTCCCATGAGAACTCCAGCAGTCCTTCGCACATCAGGATGGGCGTTGCATCTCCGTCCAGTTGGGCCACATGCTTCCTGAAGGGCCTTAATTCTGACAGAGCCATAATGCATTTTGCCAGCTGCGCCCCTTCAGGAAGCATTCTCTCAAATCAATGCCTGAAACTTTGCATGGCCGCTTCAGTACTTGGACCAAATTCCAGGGTCCGGTGCATCAAATGCCTGATGGGGGTACATATGCCGGGGCAGTAACCCTGGGCTTTTTCACGGCTGAGGGAAATTTTGACTTCTTTGGCCATGCTGGGCCCACCAAGTAACAATGCCTAGCACAATGTGTGATTTCTCTTACAAGCCGTGCTCAGGACACGGCAACATAGTTGATGCGCCACTTCTCAGCGTTATGAGAAAGAGCCCTGGGCAATTTCGCCTCGTGTGAAAATACATGGGGCATTCTTTCCTTTCAGGCCTGTCTGTCCTCCCTTGACCTGCTGGCAAATATCATGAAGCTTGCGAGCCAAAATGCCTCCAAGCGATATCAAAAGCACTGGCCAGGTAGCTATAATTTTATAAGTGCTTGTACTGGTGCAGTTGGCTGCGTGAAGCGCAGGCTTAGGAATCGCTTGTGACAGCCCGCTGTACTTCTCTTGGAATGGCCACGCAAGTCCAAGCAAGTGTGGGGCTAAGCAGCGTTGGTTCTCAGTTTCAGGTCCCGTCAGCGACCCAGTGACCCCTGCTTAGCGAAGCCCACTCCGGTCACGGCCACTCTACGCTCATTGTGCCGCATCACCCCAGGCTTAACACATGTAGGATTAGGGGCCGTGCGCAAGCATAGGACAGGTTTCCCTGTAGCTGTTTGTTTCTGTGTCCAGCACAGGTTAGCTTCCGGAGCATGGGAAAGGAAGCGCTTGAAGTAACTGCAGGACACGAACCCATACATTCAGTTCCTTTGCATGTGTGCAGGCGTACAAAAGGCGTGTGGCGTGCTGAGGGATGGGGGCAAACTCAACTCATGTGGTTTCTGCGTTTACTGGCCAGATGGCATATTCTACGCCTTTAGGTTCTCCCCCATTGTTTCAAGGAACAACTCAGCGGCCTTCACACGGACCAAGATGTCTCCTACTTTGCGCAGCAATGACCCACCGCACCGACACTGCAGGTTCAGACGACAAGTCTTGCTGCCTTCTGTTTTGGCACTCCATTGGTGTTGTGCTTCGCCTACTGTCATGCTCCAGCTGGTGATCTTGTCCCGCCTAGATCTTGGAGTTCAGACTGTGGGAGCTTCGCCCTCAGATCGGATCTATGGACAGTTGTTTATACGGGCCCCCCTTTTGGCGAGGGTGTTCTGAAACTTGGCAGGGCGTTGCGCATGCACCTCTCCAGTGGGGCAAATCATGGTACTGCGAGCAAAGCCTGTGCGCTCATTCAGCTCACATCGTCCATGAGGACCTGCAAGACATGAGCATCTTGCGCTACCTGCAAGAAGGGATCTCTTTTGAGTAGAGCGGAGGTGTGTTCTTTCTTCAAGCGGCTCAAAAGCAGGGCTGAGTTAATGTTCGTGAAGGACGACCCATCCGAAGCCTTTCAACGCTGGCCAAACTGCGCCAGGAGTTTGCATCACACATGGTCTTGAGTTCCCATGCATTTTCCGAGCTTTCCGCGCATACATGTGGGTGCTCCTTGTGGCAGCAGGGGCCTCGCACCATATGGGTCCAGATACCACGTGCATGATCAGCTGCCATGAAACGCTGTTCTACAACCTGAAGCTACCGGGCAGCACGGGTTTTACGTGGGCACAAGCCGAACGTCGTTCTGCGCTCGCGCTGCAGCATGACACTTCCTTGTTACCTGTGCAGAACTCGGAGGTGTTGAGGGGCTTTCAAAGTCCGGTAGCTATGACAGTCCAGGTCAGTTGTGCTCCCTGAGACCTTCCCGGAGGCTCTGTCAGAGGCCGCAGCTCTCAGGTGCAGGCATGCGCTTCTCCAATTTTGGACCGCAACTTATGAATGGATTCGTGGGCCAGTCAGCTTGACGTACTTTGTGGCAGACCCAATCAGGATTTGTCAGCTTTCCTTCAGCTTGCCATGATATCATGCAAACTCTGCATGAGTTGAGTTTTCAACTAGGTGCGAGGTGCCAATGCATGTCTGCGCATGATTTTGCCCCATCTCGTGTTGGCAGCAGCTTTCTGCATGCCTTTCTTCGCAAATTGCTCGAAAGCAGCGATGTGCCTTGACCTGCCAGCTGGCGGCGGGACAGCAGCGGCACGCACCCGCTAGTGATCGTGCATGACTAGTGCCATGACTTCACGACTTGGCCTTTATAGACGACTGGACAGATGGGGCCAACGCGGCACAGCTTGCAAGGAGATTCCCTCAGAAGCATTTGCTTCGCGAACATGCAATGATGTCTGTTCACTTCTAACAAGGGCGTTTCCCGTCAGAGATGTCGCTTTGCTTCCAGTCGTTTTGCTTCCATGCAGCTTGCTGTCCTTCTCCTCTCTGCCTGACAGACAAAAACTTCGGCGAACAGCTATGGGGTTCGGTAGCCACAAGTTGGGCCCACATCACGACAGCCAGCATTGTTGGAGCTTGCAGTAGTCGCGGTTTACAAATTCTCAGGTGGGTCAGAAAATGACCCGATGGCCAGCTCGGGTCCAAAATTCATAGTTAAAGGATTGCAGGGGGGGTTGGTCACCGTTGATTTATCCCTCCCGCCTCAACAGCGCGCCCCTCCTATGTTCGAGAAAGGGAGCCGGGGAACACACTGTCAGTAACTGTGGTTTACAAATTCTTTGGGTGGGTCAGAAAATGACCCGGTGGCCGCTTCGGGTCCAAAATTCATAGTTAAAGGATTGGGGGCATGTGCTTCCGCTTTGGGCTTCTGTAACCCGCCCCACCTGTGTCCCAAAAAGGGGCCCACCTGCAACACCCCTCTGTGCAAATGGCGACGTCAAGCCTGTACTTGATATATTCCCTCTGGCAACTCCATGATTGTGTCAGCAGCTGCTAAACTCGAAGCTTGCCAATAACCGATGAACAGCCAAGAGGGAGTCTCCAACGAGACAGGCAATTTCTGGCTCTTGTCTCGGAAAACCTTCTCCAGTTTTCCCGG
This sequence comes from Symbiodinium pilosum, assembly GCA_905231905.1. NCBI lineage: Eukaryota > Dinophyceae > Suessiales > Symbiodiniaceae > Symbiodinium > Symbiodinium pilosum. Next base: position 21,203 of record CAJNIZ010002206.1, on the reverse strand, counting down.
ACAGCCCTGTCCTTGTATCTTTTTTCTTCAGCAGATGAGATGCGCGCCCTTTGCTAGAAGCATGTCACACAAGCGCCGCACGTAGATGCCAGAGTTCTACTGTCCCGGGCATACTTCCTGCACACCGTCTGTTTGCCAAAAATGCTTACATGATTACATGGCCGGTCCTTTCCCTTCAGTGTCATGAAGACTTGAGGGCGTGTGACGTGCCGGACATGCAGCTGCTCGAAGGTGAATGGGTGGTTTCGATCACGTAGTTTTGTCTCAACTCCATATGGGAGCGGTTCTAAATAAAGGCTTGTAACAAGGCCGGGCCCAACATACGCGACATACCCCGTTACAAGGGGCGCCTGGCCCACAAACCCTCCAATTCGATGAGCATTCTAAGTATTTTATAGCGGCGCGACAAGGTATGTAACAAGCCCCGCGTTTCAAGGTTATGTAACAGAATGTTTGTTTCCTGATGATACTGGGATTGCGCAAGGTTGTACGAGCCTGCAAGGCCTTGTTTGTCCTCAATGGACACCTGCCCCAGATAAGTTGTTTAGGCTTGTCGGTTAGATTTTGTGTTTGAGTTTCATGAAGCATCTGGGGCTCGAGTCCCGGCTGTGGCTTAGGCTAGCGCTTAAGCCTGAAATGGCATACATGCATGGGACTCAGAAAAGTGCGGCAAGTTACACAGGGGGGGTCCGGCTCATTCCCATAAGCCATATGAGCGAGCTTCTAAATTCGCGTACCGGCAAGCAAAAAAAGGTTGAACACAGAATACAAAAGGGGTGTACAGCGATGGGTAAACCTGAAAGGCAACACCCTGCAATCCACAAGTTATTGCAGTGCACTTTCAGCGTAGCCGACGCTTCTATCTGCAACTTCTAGGCCACTTCCCAAACACATTCATGTCCTGGCTGTTGGCGATGACGGGGAACTCGCGCTGGTCGCCCCAAGGAGTAACCACATCGGCCACCCACAGTCCACCAACACCCTACCCCCCTTTAAGGGGCGGGCCATTTCCAGACCAAACAAGGTATTTAGCACATACCCCGTATCACTGGTAGGAACAGTCATCGTTCCAGACCCTCCGGATCAAGTGTGCGATCCAGACCACGTAGGAACGTGCACGCGGGGCACGTGGTTTTGATCAGTAGCCTTATTGCTTCACGTAGTACTTCACACAGCCAGAGACTTATTCAGATAATTTGGATTGATAAGCTGAGCTGATTCTGCACGAGCCAGAGGCAAAGCAAGGGTGGAGAGAGCACCCATACCCGGGAGAAACAGCCGGATTTGCACTTACACACTTGAGAGTCCACGCCTCCACAGCACCACGGTCTGCTTTAGGCGAAGTGCGAAATCTACAAGTCACCAGAGGTCATTCGGCTGCTTTTGCGGCCTCCACATCTGCTACACTTTGGCACCGTAGCTTCTGGCCAGCGTGTTGCGCAACCTTGCCCGTCTGAATGTTAATGTTTCCTCCACCAAACCCTAAACCCTAAACTAACCCTCCTAAGCAGTTTCACAGCTGGGCAGGCCAAGTAGCACACTCGTCAGAGCGCGCCGGCCTGCAAAGCCAAGTCGAGGGCCTGAACTTTGCAGTTCGTCGATGGATTTGGGCATCCATCATTCAGCTTCTCCACCGATGTAACGGCCATTCCATGTGAAATCTAACATCTTGTAGATGACTTTGTGATTGTCTTGAGCTCAACATTTTTTCGGGAGATTATGAACAATGAGCAGAGCTATCCTGCACTGCCCTCATTCTTCAAATACCGGGAATTACGATACTTGAGGCGTGAGGAGTGGTGCAAGGTTTCCTCTATCAACAGCATCATCTCCACTCATTCACGCAAACTTCCTGGTGCCTGCATTGCTATGGTCACGTCACAGTTTGGCTTTTGCACTTCATGCGGTGATTGCCTATCTAATACTGATAATGCCATGGGCTGCCTTTACTTGCCTGCTGCAAGGCATCAACATGTATTGCCCCAACCCCTAGACTGGCGTGTACCAACCCCCCAACAACATGATGAGCTGTGATCTTGCGTTTCGTCAGCAACTCTCTTAGGACACCAGCTCGATTGAAACCTGCTTCGCGCATTCCTCGCCTCCTCCGATTGTATCATCGGCATGTACAGCCTGCATGTACAGCCGGCATGAACAATGCCACCTGTCTAGCAGGCTTGCAATTCAGAACGGCTCATGAGAACATTGACAGCCAGTGAGTGACATTGTACACGAGCTGCTGTTACTCGATGTTCCAGAGTTCGTGACGAAGGGACTGCAGACTTGTCTACATGAAGCTCCAGCATTCGTGCCAGCTGCCTATTGCCGCCGATTTGCCGTGACGAGCAAGCCCTAGCGAACGCGGATTGTGGTTGAAAACGATGAAAGAAGGCTCATTGAACCCTTTTGCAAATTCGCAAGCTCAGCAGTCACCACCCCATATGCCAAGGGGGGAAACACTGATTCTCAAAATTGCTTCGCTCACATGAAGGCATTGTAGGAGGCACAAGGCTTCCAGCCTCGTAGCAGTGTCAACAGGTGTTGGTGTGGAACAACCCCGACCCATACGGTATGGATCAACGAGCGTCTTCTCGTTCCATACCCTGATTCTAAAATAACCCCCTTGTTTCAATCACGCATGGATCAAACAGCTTCTGGTGCCTAACCAAGGGCCAACGTTTTTCAGAAACACCCATGGTATGGTTCCAAATTAAGCTGTTGCAAAGAGATCGTTACTATACAGATCTAGGATGCCCATGGGCGACATGGTCTTCCCCAATTTCATCAAGGCAGCATAGCAGGCACAGCTGTACAGCAGCATGTATCAGTTCAGACTTCGGGAACTCGGAGACCACGTTGCTGCACTCTACTACGCTGAGGAGTTTGATCTGGAACTCCTTTCTGGGCACTTGTCAGCGTATGAGCCACAAATATTTTGGGTAGTCTAGTTTTGAATTGGTATCGAACTTGGTGTTGGCACTTATGAAATCTTTACACCGCGTCAAACAGCATTGCGCCTGCTCCTATCGGAATCTGGTTTTGCTCATCCAGGCTGCACCGAGGTTGTGGTCGGTGCGGGTCGTTGTAGAGTTCAGAACATCATCCGCCCGGAAGCTGTCTGAGGGTATTTCGTCTAGTTGTGGACCTCGCGTAGCTTGAGTAGAACTGCCAATAAATGGTTGCAAGCCAAGCACAGATGAGCTGTCCGGAGCCCAAATGCCTGCTTCTGCACAACAGGCCGGTCGGCATTGCGTTTAGGTCACATGTTGGGCAGTTTTCACGATGCGCGCAGCAACCACGCCCTCCCTTAGAAACAACAGTCGGAAAGGCAACATTCTCAGAGTAGAGAATGCCACCATTTGCGCAATGCGAATCCTCCAGCACGGGGCGGCGGTGCACTCAATCTACTTATCCAGAAGTTCGCATTCAAAGATCACAAAGCCTCGAGTAGGAAAACCAGAAAATCAGCGAAGGACTGGCGCCTGCGGCCGATTTGCTTCGCTGGAGCTTCAAGGTCTTCGGTATTGCACCCTGTTGTCCTGAAGCCGGAGGGTTTGCAGCTCTCAGGTCCGACTGGGACCATCCCACTGTGACTCATGATCTCTGCAGAGGCAACCCCCATCCTGAAGACTGCGCGGTTGGCTGTTGAGGTAACCTTGTATTCTCAACGCCACAAAGCCCGGGCAAGCGTGTGGAGCCTCGTTAAGGCTTTGTCTTTCAGCCGAGACAAGCACCTTGGTAGTCTGGATCTGCTCTAGAGCAGAACGCTTCGGATGCCTGGGGCTCACAAGCTGAGCATGGTCATCGCCCATGGCTTCTGCATTCTGCGAAGTCCATCAACCTTTGGATGAGGAAGGCTCCTGGTCCAGCTAGGACATTGCGAGCGGCTGGCAAGGGACTGCTCTGCTGTCCCACTGCTTAAGCCTACCCAGCAGCGCAGCTTCTACCTGGATGAGAGCCAGAGGCTGTTGTGCGCTTGCACTGCAGCAGGACACTTGCTTGCTGCTGCGTGGAGCTTCAAAGTTTTTTTTGCGGAGATGTTGCACAGCTCCTATAACTGTGGCATTCCAGGCTAGTGGTGTGCCCTTGGTGGCCCTGTCAGGTGCTGCAGCTTTCAGGTGGAAGCGCAGTTGTTTCAGGTTTGACGTTAAACTGCGAGCTTTGCCGTATGCTTCAGTGCCACGCATTATCAGGATCAGTCAGGCATTCAGTTTGGCCCCGCAGGGTCCTGCAGCTGTCAGCTTCCAGCCCACATGCGCTACAGTCTCCAGCAGCTGGCGAGTCAGGGCACCTTGCTGCCCTCATCCAACTGTCACAAGAGAACATGGAGCAAACTGCCGCTAGCAGGAGATGAATCAAAACCCTACGCAGGGAAGCACCGGTACCATTCTGTTATTGCACTGCGCTCTTGCAGCTTGATGTTGCACCACCATGCCAGCATGGCGGGAGGATCAACGGTTTGCAAAAGATTGTCTTGCACATCTAGCAGAAGGCCCTCTGTTGCACCTCATTACCTCTCGGCATCGGATCATGGCAAACGCCTCGAACTCTTCAACGTGAGACGTTTGACACATGCTTCAGCTGCCACAGGCTGCCTGTGGCCTGCGACACAGAGGCCCCGGGATTGAGCGAGATGGGCTTTCTTATGTTGTAATCCGTTGTGTAAGTGCCATTTGCCAGTCTCTGCGCCATTCTGTTGAAAGAATGGACTCGTAACAACCCCCGCTTAACAACAGGCCTTGCCGGGGGGAGCTCCTCTGCCCCGCCAGTGTTTCAACTCTCCCAGATGTATTAAGAAATGAGTGCCGCAACATGTCTTTTGGGATAATGTATTGTATTTTCGCATACTGCGCCAAATGAATCTGCGGATCTGTGAGAGTGATGCAACACCCCCTGCACATGTGTGTTGTCGGTAATAAGTCAGGGCAGATTTTTCGGGGACCCCCCACTGCCCTACCCCTCTTAATGGCGGGGTCTATTTTTGTATAGTCATGCTCATCGCATGTTCGGCCATGTAAGGGGAGCTGCGTGTACTTTCGGCGCTGGAAATCTGCTTCGGATGCTACGAATTGAACTGGGACCTTTTGAGAGTGATCCAACGCCCCCTCATCTATGTCAAAAGTGCCAGGCACAGCTCGGGGTGACCCCCACTAGAGCACCGATCTTGAAAGGGCACGGTTTTGCGCGCAGATCATGCATCGCCTACCAGATCTAATTTTGGGAATCTGCCATTGCCTTGCAGGTGCATGCACGTGAAACATGAGATTTTGTGCAGGAAGGGTGCTCTAGCTTGCTACATCTTGCTACTAGTGAGAGCAAGACACGCGGGACTCAACCATGCTACCTTGTTTTGATCAACAACGTCACATCTGATTTTGTGATGCCACCTGTGGACCTGCTGCCTTTGACCATTCGCCCATTCTTGCAGATTTGACAGCAGCTTACCTGAGAATGCAGTTTGAGGGCACTCACTGTGGCCTGCCCACTGGAAGCATCACTTCGGCATGTGTCTTGCCTACACAAGGTATTGCAGGCATCTGCAGGCGATTTTGGGGCACAAATATGATATGTGATGGCGTCCCATGATAACATCAGAAGTCTTTTGTGTGCATCAAGATTGTCGTTGCGTTTCCGTCCATCTTGATGCTTCTTGATGGGCCTGGATTGGGTTGTTGAGTAGTCTCAAGCCAATGCCGTCACGCATTTTTCAATCTGCCTCCTTCAGGAGGCATTCTTTCAAATCCTGAAACTTACCATGGCCGCTTCAGTACTTGGCATGGTCTTCTGCTGCAATGCAGCAACAGTTCTGGCAAGGCCTTGTCCTACCGTGAAGATTCTGAATCCGCTCTGCAAAGGCCGCCGGGGCCCTGCACGTGTGTGAGGTTGCTCAAGCAGAGTTGGCTTTGTAACGGTTGCCGTCCAGCAGGCATTGTCTTTGGATGGGGTTTGTCTTTCGTGTTCCCCGCCACGCGAGTAATGTAATGCATGCTGTCATGTGAGATCACCACCCTGTTTGGTCAGCCACGTGCTTCTCCCTAATGCGCGATCCGCTCAGCCAGGCTGGGGACTTCACACCCTGCACCACAGCGCAGACCGGCCTAGGCTTTGACGTGCCAGTAAGGGGTCAATCATCATCCAGGCCCCCATCATTTTGTCTTGAGAATCATCTCCGGGAATCTGCCAGCCCTCCAACATCTGAGTAGGTCGCAGTCGAGAGTGCATCTTGGTTTCAAGCACGGATGGTCGTGTAGGCATGCCATGTTGAGGCGCGAGGAGTCTGGATTTTAAATTGGCTCGTGGGTCTGAACTGCAAGAAAAAGCTAGGGACCAAGTTTGAGACACCACAAAAGGGGCTGAACTGCCTGCGCTGGGGGCAGTACCCCTTGCAGCTGAGGAGCTTATGAAAAGCCCTCCATTCCCGCCTTTGCCAGATGTACTTGTGGGTTCAGGTTGTGCGATACTGCGCAGTGTAGTAGCAAGCCTACAAAGGGACGAAGCATAGATGTCCCTGAACTCAAACAAAGCTGAGGATAAGCCGATCTTGGCTCGTGAACTGAAGTGTGCTTCAGACTGGAGCCCGCGATGTGCCCCAGTGTCTAGCGTCGAGCAGAGTGGCCAGCTGAACGTTCACCAAGGGTTCCTGAGCAGCCTTGTTGCTTCGAGACGGCCGCTTGGCCCTGAATCTCAGAAGAGTGTTTGGACCGTCTGTGTGAAGTTGCATCCAAAGACCCTTGCCTGATGCTGCAGATTGCCAAGGCCCCAAGAGGCAATTGTATCAGCCGAGCCTGAGAAGGTCTCCAGACCGTTTCAGGAAGTCTGCCATAGCGGGCCTGGCAGAAGTAGGCTGCCGTGTGCATGGCGTCTTGGCCTCAAAGTTGCTGCTATAGTGCAAGCCACACTTCACCTCCTGAGCGCAGACCCACTCACTGGTCTGCAGCCTTTTTTGTGCCCGGGAGCCTCGTGCAAAACACTGAATCCGCTGCAACAACGGTCCCAGCGGATGAATACTTTGGCCTTGCCACAGTTCTTGCAAGGCCCCAAAAATGGCCTGGACAATCCAACGCGAAATTCAGTTTACAACGCTACATAGGCCAACTGACCAGTTCCGACACGCCATACCTGGTCCCAACCGTGTCTATCGCATCCGGGGGGAGTGGACCTGGCAGAGGAACCTACCGTTGACTAAGCAATTTCGGACACAGCAGCAGCCTGCCGAAAGGCGATCGTTTCGAAGGATGTGGCAGCTGGCAGAGCGTGGTGGAAGGCTCAAGGATTGCGCCAGGAGCGTGCGCAGAACGGCCGAATGATTGTCGCCAGCAGCCCAGTCCGACAGGGAAGAAGGGTTTGGCGATGCGAAGCCAGCAATTCTTGGGATGAAGTCCTCAGCCTTTGCTGAGCAATTAGCAGAAAACTCATTACGCTGGCTTGTGGGGGGGAGTAAGAGCTGAGCACACCTGCGGGGAATTTTCAGTTGCATTGGCTCCGCCAGTTCCCGACATTTGCATGTCCTGCTGCTGTGATGTTGCTCAAGTCACCCTCCAACAGCAATCAAGATGACATATGGCTTCACCTACTGCAAACCCGAACTGTGAGCATTACTGACATTGGGCTTATGCTATGGGCAACTGCCCTGGCTGCGAGCTACTTAGATGTGTTGCGCAGAGCATGGCCAGGCAGCCGCAAGAATGAGCTCAAGCAGATGATCTCTTGCAATCATTCGGAAGGATTGATCTGTTGCATCCTCAGAGGGATTGATCTCTTACGCCCTCAAGGTTCGGGTCCGACTGAGCTGCGCCCCCATCCAATGACTTCCTCGTCGTAAACGCCCCAATAAAGGACGGCCGTGCATGCTTAAAAGCGCAAAATCAAGCTTTCGAGGCTCCAAATTCTCGTATGCGAGATCAGATGGGACGGGACATGGTCCAAGCAATCATGCTGGTTTCCGGAGACAGGAATCCTCAACACTCCATCCTTCAGGACCTGGTAGATCTCACGAGCAGGACCGGCCTTGGTTTCGTGCGGTCAAGGTGCATGATCCATGTGTCTGGCCACCTGAGGATGCTGACTTCACCACGTTCCTCAGTGACTTTTCTTGTGGCCGGATCGTGCATCGCTGCTTCTAGTGATTGGCATTTCCCAGAGTCTGGATTTTTGCAAGGTTCACAGGGTTGCTGTGTGGGGAGCTCTCAAAGGCCTCCCGAGCCTTAGCTAGAAAGCTTTGGCGGTCCACGTTTCCGCGCATTCCCTGCAGAGGGCGCCGAGTTCCTGCGCAGCCGAGGTGTATTCGAGTGATCCACTTTGAGCAAGTTGCATTTTCTTCGGGCAGTTCAGCAATCCCCGAAAATGGACGAAAGCAAGTCCACCAACATGCGCGGTGCACATGGCACATGCAGTAATGAGCCTGGCTGCTGGTCGGGAGGGCGGTAGCTTCAGCCCGCTGCTAAGACCCTCAATGACAAGAGGCCTGGCATCGACTCTATGCAGAAAGACGTTAGCTCTTGTTAGCCACTTATTTCGGCAGGCCGCAGCAGGCTTACAACGACCTCGACATCCATCCCCATACCAGTTGAGCCATCAGCACCGGACCCCAACAAAGGACAATGACTAAGTCCTCAACCCGCAAGGCCACTTCACATTGTCAAAAATGCTAGGGTATAGCCTCTTGCAAACAAAAAGTCCTTAGATTCACTTTCAGTTGCTGCTGCGGTGCATCGCAACAATGATGTGAAATCCGTGCAGTAGAAGTCCAGTACTCATAATATTATGGTCCATAAATCCCTTGGAGGTTGCCACCGTCCCATGCAGCACTTTACTCTTCAAGAACTGTCTTGAAATAGGCATACACTCAGTTTGCGCCTCTTGAGGGGTCTGAGATGGTGCTATGACCTGTTTAGACCTTTCCCAGCCTACCCATTTCAGACCCCTGATGGCCATGTTAATCAGCACAACTCTTCAAGTTGCTGATACCCAACAAAGGCCCCACCAGCGCAAATTGAGGGTCCACGCGCCATCATTTTTCTCATCTTTCTGAGAAGCCGGAATATCGCCGCCAGGTGTACATCTGCGGAGTCATGCAAGGGAGTCTCTAGAATGAGGACTACATAGTAGTCAAGGTTTACAGGGTCGATGCTGCCAGCTCGCGCGGCCTGCGCTTGTTGTTTCATGGCCTCTGTGCGCTGATTTCTGGTTGAGCCGGGAGCCTCGCGCTCGTGCCAGATCCGCGTAGCTTGTCGGAGTTCGAGGTTTAGTTCCCAGACATGAAATTCACATCTCGCAGTACTATCCTGGGATCATGGCATTGCCTGTGCTCTCTGTGCAATGCAGAGCCAGCACCACATTGTTTGGAGGCAGATTGTCATTGCCTTCATCACTCTGTCCTGCATGGGCCTGCGCTTGTCAACAGCTGTGTACGCAAACGCCTGCAAGCTTAATATAGACATTCCCACGAGCCACGTTTGGCAAGCTTGCACCTGCAAACGTGGCACGGGCATGAACTTGGCTCCGTGCACCGTGAGGTTGGACGAAAGCAGGCGCGGCAACGGCTTGTGCCCTCTTCTGTGCCACGAAGAGCCGTAGCCACATTGCTTGGAGGCAGATTGTCATTGCCTGCATCACTTTGTCTCGCGTGGGCCTGCGCCTGTCACAAGCTGCCCCTCATTATGCACAAGCACCTGCAACCGCTTTCAGCAATCTTGCACCTGCAAACGTCGGACGGGTATGATACACGTGGCTAGCTGCCTGGCTCACCGCAACACAAGTTTGGATGAAAGCAAACACGACAACAGCCAGAGGTAGGAGTCCAAATGAGAGCCCTGCAACGCGATCATGCAACAACGTGCATGAGGGGAGGTCCAATGTAGCAAGTAAATGTAAGCCTGAGAAACCCCGTGTACAGCTACCTTGTACTCCACATGGGTGAGCCTCCTCAAGCTGGTCCTCTAGTCATGCAACGCATTTCACGAGCTTGTCTGGCAGCAAGAAATCTCAGTCCTGAAGTGCGAGCACGCTTTCACCTGCAAACGTCGGACGGGCATGATGCATGAGGCTAGCTGCCTGGCTCACTGCAACATAAGGCTGAACGAAGAAAGCTGACACGACAACAGCCAGAAGTAGGAGTCCAAATGATGGCGTTGGAACGCAACTTTGCCACAAACTGCAGCAGGGAGAGTTGAATTGTCGGGAGCTTCTATAAGCCCTATACCCCACCTGTAGCGCCCCTATACCGCACGTGGGTGAGTTCCCTCCTCAAGCTGGTCCTCATGCAGACGCGAAGCGCATTTCCCAAGCTCTTCTTGCAGCAAGAAGCTGTCCTGACAGCAAGACGGTTTGCGGTATCTGTTCGGCCAAATTTGGACATCAGACCCTGTGCAGCAGTGCAGACCCATCATATTCCCTTTAGAATGAAATCTGCTAGCCCTGCAACATCTGAGTAGGCCCCTAGTGAAGAGTGTTGGGACTGTCCCCGTGCTGCAAACTCCACACACGCCATCACGGCTTTGGCAGCGGCCGCGGCTCGTACTCCTCGTGCGTGTCTTAGCCTAAGCCCAAGCTGTCGCAGAGTGGGAGGATGTGCTTTCAGGTCAAGACCTGTGACCTTCAAACTCCAAAGCTGCAGATTTCGACTCCGCACAGCCGCGCACATCAGTGTTGCAATTTCTCGCAAGAGTATTGGGCTAGGGCTGTTTGCAATATCCGCTGCAGAGCGGCTCCGCAAATGCGGTTGTTTGGTACTCTGGGCTAGGCACCTTGGCCTCTGTTGATTTGTAAGCCTTATACATGGTCTCAGAAAGTGTTGGGTTACCGCTGGTCCCGCCAGTTTCGGGAATAGTTCCAGATCCAATATGGTCACCGAGGGGGAGGGTCAGAAAATTGGTCTGGACCATTTCTTCTCGAACATGTTTGCATGCCTATTCCGAGACGTGTCGTGACATTGCTGTGATCTCTTGCGTCATGTTGGGCTGCTTGGCCTCTGCAGACATCTCAGCTGGGGGCGGATTACCGGTCTGTGCATGCACCAACCACCCTCTCCCTCTAATGTCTTGTAGGGGTCTCATACGTGTTCCAGGCCCTTGACAACCAATGTTGAAAGCCTCGCAAGTGGAAGGACAGGGAGAACGTATTGCAGACAATCTGCTGCAACAACTTTATGCTGAAAATCCTCAACGCTCTAAACCCAGTTACGCTATGCCATAAGGAACGTCCTGAACTCAAGAGTGCTGCCCGCTCCCTTGCATCGATTGATTTGAAAGCGGGCAGGGCACGTAGCTCAAGCAAGGCAACGTGTGAAGATCTTAGTTGAGCTGGGAGGTTTCGAAAGGTTTGGGAAGGTTTCCAGCGGACAAGTTTATGACAACCACGAAGACGTAAAAGTAGAATCCCACGGAGTGGTACCCATCTAATTCTGGCTCCTTTGCTATGCCAGGCCTTCCAGGCGCATCAGCATAGATGTAGGTGTCTGGCAAGTACATCCGGATGCTTGGCACGACAAATTCTTGCTCCGGTGGGTTGACCAGAAGACCAGACCACCTAAATAATGCTGCTTTCAAGTCAAGATGCTGTGATGATGCGGCAGGCGCGGAGCCTCAGGTCGCTTCAATTTGCAGCAGGGGCATACTAGATATGCTGATGGGAACAGCATCCCGGCACAGGATAAATCACAAGTTGCCAGCACGCAAAGTGCGTGAAGCACCTGCAGCAGTTTCCATTGAAATTCATCCGGGTAAAAGCCCCTCACATGTAGGTGGTGCGCAAGAGCGTTGTTTACAAGTGCTTCCATCGACTCCCGAAGAATTTCATCTACACTTTGCAGAAGTGTTAGGCCGCCGAAGGTGTCCAATTGGAACAGCATGCCACAAGTTGCCTGAAGCTCCAAAAGTTGAACTGCCATGCCAGACCTTTTTAACCTGACCCTTCACTGGTCCATAGACTTGCCTGAGAACTCCCCGCTTGAATATGCTGATTTACATACACATCTTGATGCACAAGTAAGTTTGGCCCTACCTTGGAGACTAAAATCCCTGCAGTGTCCCACGAATCTCTACCATGGGAAAAGTGCAATCCTAGCATATAGTTCGTGCAGAGCAACAGTAGCTCCATTGGATCGCCCAGCCGGAGCCATCACAGAAAGCCAGCTCGCGATACGCATCAATTCCCGGAACCTAATCTGGTTCTACCCAAAACCACTCTCAGGAATTGCTGTCTTTTCTCAGGACCGGTTCCCAGCTGCCGGGGCTGACATGCTATAGCATGTGTCGGAGAAGCTCGCAGAGGTCTCAGGAACGGCTTGGGACGGTTCCGAACGGTTTCCGGCACCGTTTGGTGCGGAGTCTTCAAATTTCAGCACTAGGCGTAAAGATTTTTGAGCCAGGGTTGCCAAGACTTTGAAATAGCTCCTGAGTTTCTTACCAACCACTAAGTATGGCAACACACAAACAGACCACCCCACCTCCTGAGTGCCATGCATTTCATTCCTAGAGGTCGCCTTGTCAGCTTGGCCTCTTTCGCGCTTGCAGTGCGAGATGGCCGCTGCTTTAGCCACCACACATGATTCTTTGCTACTCGGTGGCTCCGCAGTGGCTCCGCAAGTCCAGCTCTGCTTGGCTTCTCTAAAAGCTGCCTCTGCATGCATGCAAGGCTCGGTTTAACCTCTTTGACTGCGCAAGATGACAGGGCATCCTGAGAGGAGCTGGGACATGAAGTCTTTGGACTCTCTGTCCAGGGCGCCGTGCGTGCAGGCAGTTGTGTGATTCGAGCGGCAACAGCGTCAAGTCTCCCAAGCAGATGTTTGAGGGCTGTCTGCTCGCCTTTCCAAGTCTGCGCGATGCAAGAATGGAGACCATCACCACTGCCAGATAGCGCTTTGTGGGCCCCCTGTGCATTCCCGTGTACAAGGACGTGTATGGGAGCTTTCCATTGCACCACCTGTCCGCTACAGATGACATCGTGAGCTTCGATCATGTCTTTCGTCGGCGATTGTCAAGGGACAGCAGCTGTCACATGTCATGTTCCGACAGTACTCGCGGCAACTGTGGATCATGTCGGCTCCCTGTTGTAGGGAGTGTCAGACAATGCTAATCGTGACAAATCCGGCTCAGCACGCTTACCAAGGGAGTAGGAAGCTTTCAGAGGTTATCAGGTGATCTGCTGTGATTTGAGGTTGCCTATTTTGCACCGCAAAGGTATATGAAGCTTCTGGTCAGAAACAACCGAGCTGCAGCACATCCCTACAAAATGGCTGGATTCAAATTTGTGCTCAAGTCTGCGGGTACGAGTCGTACGTCCAAGCCCACATTGCACGTGAACATTTGTTTCGGGTAGGGGTAGGTCATACAGTGGACACTTTGGTGTTGAGCACTGGAATGACTCCAGCAACACCGTGGTTGGGCTCTCCACTGAGGTCGGGCGGTGAAGGAATGAGGTTGACCTTCACAATAAGATGTTGACCTAAAGTGGGTGCATCTCAAATTGTTTGGGTATGGAACAGGATGAGCGCGGACATCCGTTCCATATTCCGATCCATATGCGCGAGCTTCTAAACTCGTGTTATAGGAAGCAAGTAACGGTTGGACACGGAATACAGAAAGACTGTAAACCGATGGGGAAGCCTGAAAAGCGACACCCTGCAATCCAAAAGTCATTGCGCTGCACTTTCAAATTAGCCGACATGTAAAGCGACACCTCATTTTTTCATCTATGCCGACGAAATCCTGTAAAGCGACAGGGAACCCTGTGAAGCGACACCCCTCATGAGGCGTCCATTACCTTAGACAAGGAGTTTAGACGGACGCTCTAATATAGGGTATGGATCAGCGAGCGGTTGCGCGTTCCATTCCTTCTCATTCCAAAATCTCAAAAACACCCACTATGGATCAACCCCCTCAAACCATGGGTTACGGAAGACAAAGCTTCGGGTGGCTAACCAAAGGCTGGGATTTTTTTTGAAACACCCACAAGGAGGGAATGACAGTTAAGTGTCAGCATCAAGCTCAAAAGAAGCCTCAGCCAGTTGCGGAAACACAAGAGGTTCCTCGCAAAGAGAGGTTTCTGCACGAGGCTGCTTGCTTCGGGATGATTTTGACAGCTGCCGACTTGGCAGCTTCTAAGGCAAGTCATGGCAAGTCTAGTAAGTCCTGATGGGCTCTGCAACCGAAACCTTTGGTGCCCCCGCCAGCGGCAGCAGTAACAGCAAACAGCACGCAACATCTCTAGAAAGGCAGGCTTCAAGCCGCCTTGCTGCAGAACCTGGAAAGACTTGATTTCTGGAATTCAGATGCGCTGCTAGAATTGCTAGAAAGAATCAGCACAGGGCCTCAGTCGTCTTTGGAATTATGGCAGGGCCGCTGGTTGCATGCTTGATTGGGAGATTTGTTGTGGCCATTTTGTGAGCGAACGAAGCTCCTCTTGGATGCAAGCCTGAGTCACCCTCGCCCAAACCCTGCCACAGCCAGAACGCTTTTCATTCGGCAGTTTATGTTTCTGTTTGGTCTGGAAATTTCGGCGGGCCCCCCTGTTCCAGAACCCCTGGTTCTGACTTCTGACCTTCTCGATCAAAGTCTGGCATCCCAATGCAGACCCCTTCACTCCACACCACTATTGGCTTATCCTTAGAATTTCGTTCTGTGCTCTGTTCCAGGGTTCCCGACGTGTTTAGTTCCCGCTCCAGACAGCTAACATTGATATGTGAGCTCATGATGCTGCATTCTCCTACGCGTGCAAGACCTGATGGGACATTGTGCCAAAGAGCTTGCAAGACTGATGACGGCGTCCTAAAGAATTTTGTCGAGAACACCCAGTTCCTTCATTCTGACACCAGGTAGCCATGCAGGGAAGCGAGACCGGGTACTTCGAGAGCTGGCTTCTAGAACCCAGCACATCCCAGCATCTGGATGCAACACTGCAAGACTTGACTTGGAAACACGGCTGTACTGCCATCGCAGCGGCTCGGCCAGATGAAGTATCTGAAGCTACCAAAGGGCCTTGGCCTTTCTTGGTTTTCATATTGATGGAAAGATGCAACACATGCGACTGAAGGAGTCAACCTGACATTTTTCCGGCATTCGTTCAGGGAAGCCGACGAAGGCAACAAGTAGCACTGGACGGCAGATGCACCCTGTTGCTACGGGGCCAAGAACATGCTGCTTTCCAGTGGGTCAGCGAGCAAGGCCGGCGCATTTCAGCCTAGTACACAGATGGTGCACCGAGACAGTATGCTGGTTACTGCCTGGGAGTGCCCCAAGCATTTTGTTAGAGCTCATCTCACGGCACTGTTGAAGAAGTTTGCCAGCGGGTCCATGCTGTTCAACCGATTTCAGAAGCTTCTGATGATGGCAGACTGCCCTGCTGCAATTCACAAAGCCAACCTTCTCCGGCAAACCGCGTGTGTACTCTGAAAGGACCCTTACCGAAACGGGCGTGGGTTACTGCAATTTTACCAAGCCAGCCTGCTCCGGCGAACCGTGTACTTTGGCAGGTACCGAATCGCTGAGCGCCACCGGTGTCCGGAACCTACAGCATAGTGGGAGGGCCTCTAGGACATAGGTAGCGGGCAGGACATGCATGGTACGTGGTACAAGCATGTCACAGGAATTGTGAACATCCCTCACGCATTAGTTCTCCGCAAAGTGCTCTGCAAGCTTAAGCTTGAACCCCCCAACAAGATGCCGGGAAAAGTTACCGGCGCCCATTTCCCGACCCCGGAAGGCGCCCCCGCTCCCACCCACTTTCGAGGAGGTCCTCGTTGCCTTTCAGGTCACAAGCTGCCACTGCTCCTACAGAAATGCACGCAAGCCTGTGTTCAGACAGAACTGTGCCCAGGAGCCACTTTCGGCAAGCTTGCACCTGTACACGTGGGACGGGCTTGATGCTGCCTGGCTCACTGCAACATGAGTCTCACAATGCATTTTGCGAGCTTGTCTTGTAGCAAGAAGGTGTCCTGACCATGCGCCGCGCGAGCATCGAGTCGTCCAGGGAGCGCTGTGTTAATGGCACCTTGGTATGGCATCATCCGGGCGCAATTCACTCAAGCGCGCACATGCCAGCCAGAAGTCATCTGTCCCAGTAACAAAAGTATGTGCTGAGAAGTCAGTTGACATGATGCAGCGTAGAAAGCGTTTCACCTCCACAAGCAGATGTCAAACTTTCTTGGCAGTTTCCGCAGCTCGCAAGCTTGGGAGGACAGTTGGGAAACAAGTCCCGGGCGTCAGGCAAGCCCACTTTGTCATTCCTCTGTATAGTGAACACCAGACAAAGATAGCAACTCCACAAAAAAAACATGTCAGCTGCAATCTCCACCTACATGAACGCTACCACAGCCTTGGCAGCAGCCGCGGCTTGTACTCCTCGTGCGCGTCTTAGCCTAAGCTTATGCTGGCGCAGAGTGGGAGGATGTACCAACAAGTCAAGACCGGTGACCCTCAAACTCCTAAGCTATGGATTTCGACCTCGCATAGCCGTGCACCGTGCTGCAATTTTGGGCGAGAGAGTTGGGCTCCGGCGTTTTGGGATACCCACTGCGCAGCAATTCCGCAAATGCGGATGCCCGCTGGACTTGCAAAAGTCCCACTGTGATTGCCGCAGGCAATCTCTGGAACCAGTGCGCTTGCAAGCTGATGCACGGGCATCAGACGGCACTGATCTTGCCTTGCTGCACCTGGGTCACCCAGGGTCTCCGCATACAAATACTTGAGGCTTACATAACTGTGCAGGTCTTCAACTGCCCACATTGTTTTCGGCAGATGTTGTGCTAAAGTTTTGTGCCATGTCACCAGCCGCTCGCCGCTTGCATCCTAACATCACGCCCCTGCCCACCTGGAACTGCTGCGGAGAGGCGCTGGAGATGACCGCTCTGCTGGCCTGAGATTCCTGCGCTTTCCACGGGCTCCAGCATTGTGCAACAGGCATCCCACAAAGCTGGCAGCGAGAGTTGTTTAAAAGGCACGCGCAGAGGCTTGGCTTTGAGAAGGACATAGTGTTTGCTGCAAAGGTGGCAGCATCCAAAGTGACGAGAGCAGTATGAGCAGGAGATTGTTCGTCGTCCAGCAGGTTGGCTTCTGTCCGGTTGCAGCCGCGGCACAAGCAAGTGTTCACGGGAGCGTGTTGACTGCAAGCGACGTGGCCAAGTTGGTGAGAGTGCTGCTTTTGTCAACAAGTTTTCTGTCCTGACCCTATTGCAGCACACCTGTTAACTTGCTAGCCCAAAGGCGGAACGCATTGCAGGCGGTTTGTGTTGCAGCGCACGGCAAAATTCCAACTGCCCTGCAAACTTGCATGACATCCTGAGGCTAGCAGCCCATTCATGTTACATGTCGCGCTACCGAGTGGGCATGCAGCAGCCTCATACGGCCCAGAGAAGATCGGCCCTTTCCTAGCTCTCGAAGCCGCATGTTGCTCGGGGCCGAGCTGGGCAGAGCCTGGCTTCTTGAAAGCCCAAGCTCTCCCAAAAACACGCTGCTTTCATCCATACGCAGCGCGGCATCCCGCACTTCGCCCGCAGCCGTTGCCTGCAGTCCACCTGCCAAGCCGCATGCCAGCGCCGACCACGCCAAAGCTTCCTAGCATCGTGAGGTCCTGTGCCACCCACAAGGCTTGTGGCCGCGCAGTTCAGTAGGACGTAGATAGGTTTGCCCAGGCATTGAGATCAGCTTCTGCTTTGCAAGTTGCGGAGGCTGAAGTCGACTGCTCGTTGCTTAGGGCCAGGCGGCTCTTCCCTGAAAGGCGAACTGTGCTTCTGAGGTGCGCTGACTGTTTTGTGGCCCTGCAGGCATGTAGGCAGCAGCCAGGTTGGCCTCGCTGCGCGCTTCAGCACGCTGCTTCCCGTTTGCAGAGAGCCACGTACAAGCCAGGCTGTTGTCCACCTCGCTCCAGAGCCGTATGACAGGTACACGGGTAAGATACTCCAGCTACATGAAGGCAACGCTGGCAGCCCTGTTCTCTGCCCTCAAGCTGGCCACAAGCGATCCCCTCTCAGACTGCACGCGGCGAGCATCTGCCTTAGCTGCTGGCCTATGGCGACCACCAGGCCATGGTGGGTGGCAGACTTTGCGCAGGCCAGCACTATCGGGAGTCAATCATAGGCTTGCAAGCTTCTACCAAGGTGGCTGCCGCTATGGGTTTGCTTCTTTTGTTGCCTCCCTGCCCTTGGATGAAGGCCTGTGGTGCAGAAGTATTTAACCATTGCTGAAGATGCGGAGATTCTTGTGAGCACTCTTGTACTCACTCCTATTGCCCCTCACTTGCTTCGTGTGGCAGCTCTAGGCTAGCGTTTTCCGCTGCCTCCAGGCAGGATTCTCGCCTCGCTCCACCTTGATCTGCAAATAAGGGTTCAAAGCTCTCCTCTTGCATCAGGATAAGAAGCACTATGCCGCAGTTGCAGCCAAGTCCCCCGTATCAGGCCGCAACATGCACATTCAAAGCCTTTCTTTGGGTCAGTGACCTGTGGCTAAAAACCTGATGTGTGCCAAGAATGGGACCATTGTCGCGGAAGATGTGAAAGTCACACGCGTTGGAAAGCAAATGCCTCCAACGCGTTTATGCCTTCTGCCCCCTTGTGTTGCCCCCTTTGCCTTGCAAGCCTGCCACAACCACAGGTTTAGGCTTGTGGCAGCTGCCCCCGCATGGATACAATTCTGCTCTCCGCCTTCAAGCACGCTAAAGGCAATCCGGACTGAAAAGTGCTGCTGCCCGCGCGGTCTCCGGATGCAATGCTGCGCATGGATGGCGTGACAGACTCTCACACATTTGGCAGTACTGTGCTTCCATGACATGCAGGGCTCGCAAGATTGTGCAGTTGTGGCCCCCCCCACGTTAGATCTAGGTTTGCGTGCTCTGTTGCCTCCTCGCCTGCTTGCACCTTACTCCGCTCATGGAGTAGTTTTGTATCAATGTACAGCCTGACCAGGGAAAAGAGTTGCAGCCAAGTCTTTTTGGAGAACGGTGTTTGGCAAAGGTGCATCAGGCTGCAACATGCACACTCAAAGCCTTTCTTCAGGTCAGTGACCTGTAGCTAAAAGCCTGATGATGCTGAGCATGTGACCGTGTCGGGGAAGATGTGAAGGTCGCAGGGATCGGCATCCGGCAGTCGTCTGTCCCCCTGCAAGGTGTGTCGTAGATCTCGGAGCTGTTCGGTGTTCGGGGCTCTCGTGGAGGGCACTTGCTGAAAGCAGCCGCATCTGCACGCTCAGCAAGTCTCAGAACAGACAACCAATATGCCCGGCTTTATGATGCATCTCAGATGCATAGAAGGTCGCTCTCTTTTATACTAGCGCAACACGTCTAATTATGCTTGCCACGGTTGCCTCTGTAGTCACTGGAAGGATCATCAGAAGTTGCAGTTCACTTAAACCAAGGAACCTAGCATGACAATGTCAACATGAGTGCTGAGGACTGCGTGGGAACAGTGTATTCTGCCGGCGGATAGCACTTAAAAGAGCAGCTGCATTTGTAGGCTCAGCGAGTCTCACGTGCCCTGCCTTCTCATCTATCTCAGATGCACGGAAGGTTGCCCTCTCCTACAGCGCCGCAGCATGGCTGATTGTGCTTGCCACTGCTTCCGGTCTGCGTAGACAATGCAGTTATTGAGTCTGAAGTCACAGGAAGGATCACCAGAAGTTGCATTTGACGTAATCCCGAGGGACCTAGGATGACAACGTCGACATGAGTGCTGAAGACTGTGTGGGAATAGTGTGCTTTGCCAGCGGATAAAACTTGAAAGAGCAGCTGCATATCTAGGCTCCAAAAGTCACGAAAAAGAGCAAGACCGGCATCCTGTGCTTTCTCATCTGTCTCAGATGCACGGCAGGTCGCTTTCTCCTACAGTGCCTCAACGCGGCTATGCCTGCCACGGCCGCCTTTCTGCGTAGACAATGCAGCCACGGATTCTGCAGTCGCTGGAGATCAGAAGCTGTGCTGCACTTTGCAGTGAGGAACCAACATGGCCATGTCGCCGTGAGCAAACGTCACAATTTGCAAACAAGAAATTAATTCTGTGAGGACGGGTCATAGAAGCTTCGTACCTTGTAAAGCGACGGGGCACCCTGATAAGCGACACCCCACAATTCAGCCTTGTCGGATATGCCCGTTACTGGATGAAGGGACGGGGCACTCAGAAAAAGCGATACCCAAATCGAGAATGGGTTCTGAGCCTAGCCCAAACCCTATCAAGCCATGGGGCGACCCAACAAGCGACACCCCCCTTTGCTATGCTCACCATCCAGCCATCAAGTTTGGACAAAGGTTCAAATGAGTGCTGAAGAACGTGGAAGCGCGTTCTGCCTGCAGATGATAGGGATCAGCTCACGGCATCGGTGGCAGGTAGGCTGCTGTAAAGATCCACGCAGATTGCCTTGCGGCCTTCAGGATTCATCTTCTGCGCTTCATGTCGTATTATCCGTAGAAGGCACAAGCTGTTTCTTGCGGATGTAGCGCTGGGAGTTTTGCTACACCATCATGCCGCGCGTTTCGTTTCGCCAGTGCTGGCTGCGACTCAAGCAGGATCATCATCTGAGGCGCGCAGGGCATGTGCTGCAAGTGTGCATGTCCTCCTTCCCGGATCTTGCCAGAAATTCATCGAAACGAGCACCAGAAGGGTGAGCAGTTTTTGTGGACTCCGCAGGCGATGTGGTTCTGAACTTGGTCTGCACGTGCCTCAGCTGCTGGTCCACACGGACCACCAAGCTATAGTGGGTGGCGGACACACAGAGAGCTGGCACCGTTTCCATTTGGCTTCGATCTGTCCTCCTGCAACTTGCGCCCTGGAGTTTGCAGCTGTTGGGGGCTCGGAGCTGTCGCAGAGGGCACTTGAAAGAGCACCTGCATTTGTACGCTCAGCAGGTCTCAGAACAGGCAAAGACCAACATGCCTGGCTTTCTCATGCATCTCAGATGCACGGAAGGACACGCTCTCAGACAGTACCGCAACGATTGCGTTGCAGGCTTGGTCATTTCATCACCTAAACCTCATGTTTGCTTACTTAAGAGCATTCCTGCAGTGCGGTTGATACTGAAGACTTTGCATGTTGCAAAGTATCATATACCTTGCGACTAATGGTGTTGATGGTTGAAACAGGTCATGCAGGAATTCTGCATCAAGAGTATCGCGTCGCATGTTCGATCAGTACCGCCTGCGACTCAAGATGGAACACCATCTGAGTCGTCCAGCGGGACGTGGTGCAAGTGTGGCTGTCACGTATAGCAGATCCTGCCAGAAGT
>CAJNIZ010002204.1:2213-15954 GCA_905231905.1 Symbiodinium pilosum | reverse complement strand
ACTACCTCCGTGGCACGTTGGGGTTTGCCGCCCTCCACTCATTCAAAACATGTCACCGTAACGGGTTCGCGTTTGTCGTTTAGGGTGGGCTGAGGTTTGGGGCTTGTGGGCTGAGGTTTAGGGTGGAAAGTCTGTGGTTGAGGATTTAGGGATCAGGGTTTAGGGTTGAGGGTTTAGCGATTTGGGTTTAGGGTTTAGGGATTAGGGTTGAGGGTTTACGGTTGAGGGTTGACGGATTAGGGTTCAAGGTTGATTAGGGTTTAGGTATCAGGATTGAGGGTCTAGGGATGAGGGTTCAGGGTTGAGGGTTGATCAGGGTTTAGGGTCTAGCGATTAGGGATTTCGGGTTGAGGGTTTAGGGCTTAGGGTGGGTTGAGGTTGGGCGTTTGACTTTTGTGTGATTTGTTATTTCGATGTATAGGGTCCCTCTCAAGAGGGTATACGGGTTGCATGGGGTTCTAGATTAGGGTTGCAGAAAAGGAAGTCCAAACTGTCATGAGAATTTGGGGGTTGGGGTGTAGGGGGTTGGGGTGTAGGTTAACTTGTTGGTAGGAATGGTAGATAACATGCATCATTCTGTCATGATGTTACATACTTTTCAGGATTTGGGACCTAATGGTTAAAGGCAATCGAAGGAGTGATATCTTCACGGAGTCAGCAGCAAATGAAGGCATGAACAGAAACATACGCATGGACACCGCAATCTTACCCTATTGTAGTATTTGGGGCCTAAAACCATATTGTTTGGATCCTTGGACCCTTAGGGTTATTTAGGGTTCTGGGCCTGGGTTGCTCGCAAGGACCAAAGGAATATGGAGCAAAAGGAACAAGTCTGAGAGGTGCCATAGGAACTACTATTCACTATCCACTCCTCGATCCCCTACTAACCCTAAACCCTAAACCCTAACCCACTAGCAGGATGCAGCTTAGAGCTCAGGCTCCGGATTTGGGGACTTAGGGTTTAAGGAATAGGGATTGGGATGTTTTGTTTTAGGTACCGTTGGCTTGAGGTATAAGAATAGGGGATCTAGAGGTCTAGGGATTTAGAGTTTAGGATTGAGGTTTAAGGATTGGGAATGTGGGGCCTCGGCTGGGACCCAGGATTTGGAGCTGGGAAGGCTTCGGAGGGTTCTGGGTGCTGGGGTTTGGGGGTGCAAAGTTGAAGATGTGGCCTCCCCTACGCGGAGCCCCCTCAAGTGCACAGTGGGCCTGGTAGGGCCTGTTCGGGTTTGTTTGGACAGCATCGAGTTTACAGGGTTATTGCTGGGCTTCAGGCCCACAATTTAGGTCCAGAAATGTATGTGGGTGTGCAGATGAAACGGAATTAATTATCATGGTTGGCAGTCTAATCTTCCTGTTGGGATTTAGAGAAGGGTTGTGGACATATTGGGGCATGCGTTGGGTTTCTGGGTAAATAGTCTTGGTCCAACTCCAAAGAGGTAGTTTCAAATGCCTGCTCCATTCCTTATGCTTCCCTACAAGCCACCCCAAGCCAAATTGAGGTTCCCAAGAATTCAGGGTCCTTGAGAGTCCGCATAATTGATTCAAGATTGTAGTATCTTGGGTGCACCTATTTATGGAACTGCTAAGCATACCCTAAAACCCTCAGACCAGCTGAAAGAGGCTCCCCAAACCTTGGCTCAGAATCTGTTTCCCCCTAAACACCTAAACCCTAAACCAACATGCTTGCACCCCAGAGCATGGGAGCCTCAACTTTAACCCCTAAATCCCTACACCTGCAACGTGAAAGCACGTCAAACCCTAAATCCCTAAACCCTAAACCTTACACCAGACTCCCCAAACAATAGACCCTCAACCCTTAAATCCCTAACGTCCAACCCCTAAACCCTAAATCTTGATCCCTCAGGGGGCTCCGGAAGTAAGGTATGTAAAGGAAAGCAGCGTATGGAAATTAGACGAGCCTCAACCAAAGCCTGTAGCTTGACTATCTTCATCCCATCCCCTAAACCCTAAAAACCCTAAACGGCCCCAAACCCTGAACCCCAAGCCTTGAAATCGAACTCCCAAACCCTAAACCCTAACTCTAAACCCTTAAACCCCTAAACCCTAAACTTAAACCCCTAAACCCTAAAACCCTAAAACCCTAAACCCTAAACCCCAAGCCCTTAAACCCCCAGACCCCTAAAACCCACCCAATTTTCCAAGCCTGGGCCTGGGGAGGTGCCAGGAACTTCTCCATCTGCATCGCATGGTCCTCCTGGGAGGTGGCCTTGGACCTATCCTGGGACCAGGGTTTTAGGGGCTTAGGGGGTTAGGGGTTTAGGGTTTAGGGTTATAGGGTTTAGGGGTTAAGGGTTTAGGGGTATAGGGTTTAGGGGTTTAGGGTTTAGGGTTTAGGGGTATAGGGTTTAGGGTTAAGGGGTTTAGGGGTATAGGGTTTAGGGGTGTAGGGTTTAGGGTGGGTTTAGGGGTATAGGGTTTAGGGTGTAGGGGTTTAGGGTGTAGGGTTATAGGGTTTAGGGGTTTAGGGTTTAGGGGTTTAGGGTCTAAGGGTATAGGGTGTTTGGCTTAGGGGTACAGGGTTGAGGGTGTAAGGTTCAGGGGTTTAGGGTTTGGGGTTTAGGGTGTAGGGCTTAGGGGTATAGGGTGTAGGGTTTAGGGGTGTAGGGTTTAGGGTTTGCGGTTTAGGGTCTAGGGTTTAGGGGTATAGGGTTAAGGGTTCAGGATGTAGGGTTTAAAAGGTATAAGGCTTAGGGTTTAGGAGGGTTGAGGGTTTAGGGCTTAGGGTTGAGGCTTTAGGGTTTAGGGTGTGAGGGTTTTGGGTTTCGGGGTATAGGGTTTAGGGCTTAGGTTTTAGGGTTAAGGCTTCAGGGTTTAGGGCTTAGGGTTGAGGCTTGAGGCTTTAGGCTTTAGGGATAAGAATATCAATTAGAAAGAAAGTGGAAAATTGAATGGAAACCGGTGCTAGTAAGCGTTATAAAGAGAGGTTGGGGTTTCATGCCTTCCGGTTTGGGGATTCCGGGTGTGCAGTCGTCCTTTGCGAGCCAAACCTACCCTGAGATGGATTGGCGTGGCTAGCAAAAAGCCCTGAATGTGCAAAACCAGGCCTAACCCCCAACCTCGTAACCGAACTTCTACACTGCCCTGAAACCTAAATCCTTAAGCGCTCCCCTCAGTACTAAAGCCCATAACACGTCGAAGGCTTGAGACCTTGACCCTTAGTCCTTAGACCTCAAAGCCCTAGTAAAATATCGCTACGGGATCCCCCTATGGAAGAGGCTGTAAAAAATGGATCCTGCAGATAATCCTCTGCTGGCACATATATACTACTGGGGTGGATGTTGGGTAAATTCTCTCTAGCTCTAAACGCAAAACCCTAACGCCCTATACACAAACCCCTACTGCCTAATCCCCAAACCCAACAGCCCTATACTCCAAACCCTACACCCTAAACCCGAAACCCCAATCCCAAACACCTGAGCCCCTAAACCCTAAACTCTAAACCCTACACCCTAAACCCTCAAACCCTGGAAGACATCAGCCAAGGAACACGAAGACCAAAGTCTTGGGTCGGAACCTGCATCGCCATATCCTGGCCCAGCTCTAGGGTTTAGGGTTTAGGGTTTAGGATTTAGGGTTTAGGGTTTAGGGCAACTCAAGTAGGACTGGTACCTATGATCCAAGTAGAGCCATCCTGCACCCTGAACTTATTGGTTCTGAGTAAGAAATACGGGAATAGAATCCCTACATAACCTGTATATGACATAATCCCTTATTCCCTACTAAGAACCAGCAAGTAAACCATATTAGGGGACTTAGGGGGCTTATACCCTAAACCCTAAAACCTACTACTTTTGTAAAAAGTACAGTTATAACTTGAGGTTATAGTCTCCCAGAACTTCAAAGTATGGCCGCTGACATACACCCACAACGCTTAAGGAACTGAAAATAAGCCAGGGCTTAGGGTTCTGGGTTTGGGGTTTGGGTTTTTGGGTTTGGGGCTTTGGGTTCGGGATTGAGGTTTCGGATTAGTGTTTGGGGTTTGGAGTGGGTTGCTGCTGAGGACCTTAAATGACGTAACCATAAAGGAGGCCCCACGATTTGCCATACATCACTCGGGCTTAGCAACTTCATGTAAGCTCCTTATCCGCAACACCCAAAACACAAGAGTCTGCAGAGGAGAGGTCCCAACAGCTAACCTATCAGCCCCGTAATTTCCTGGGCCTAAACAAGTTTATCCACTACATTGTGACATGGTCCCTGCCAACCTCAACGTTTGCTGAATGAAACCCGCAAATACTTACAGCCGTGGAAGTATGCCACTAGAGTACACTCATGGTCATGTAGGGCGGGACCCACCCCAATCCTAAACCTAAACTCCACACTGCAAACCTTAAACCCCAAAACCAGCCCTAAACCCTAAACCCTAAATCCTAAGCCCTAAACCATACACCCAAACCCTGGGACAGGTGCTGAACCCAAGCAGGCTCCTGAGGATGGCGCATGAAGCCATCG
Source organism: Symbiodinium pilosum (assembly GCA_905231905.1). Taxonomy (NCBI): domain Eukaryota; class Dinophyceae; order Suessiales; family Symbiodiniaceae; genus Symbiodinium; species Symbiodinium pilosum. The sequence continues at coordinate 11,478 of CAJNIZ010002204.1, read as the reverse complement.
GCAGGCGAGGCCTCGTCCAAAAACCCAAGCCAGAACGGAAGCGGTTTTGGGTTTACCGTTTGGGTTTAAGGTTTAGGGTTTCGGGTAGGTTTGGGGCTTAGGGTTGGGGATACATAGGGGTAATACCCCAAAATAGAAATCCAATGGAAAATGGACAACAAGTGGAAACTGCAGATAGAGTGGGTTATAAGAATTAAGGTTGTCCAAGATCAGGGGTCCCTGTAATAGAATTCTCAAAGCCTCAGCCCCTATAGCACCTATAGAAGCACCAGTTTCCCTTGCCTTTTCACTTCGATGCTCGTTTCAATTTTCACGCTCCATCTTGTTTTCCATTTGATTCTTGACAATAGAGGTATATAACATGCCAGAATCCTCCTCTTATAGCAGGCCGATCCACAGCAGTCAATAGGGAAGGAAAGAATGCATGTGCGATGAGAACTGTTCTTGGAATCGAAAAAAAGAAATGGACACTACTTTTTTTCAGGGTTTAGGATTTGGGTTTTGGATTTGAGGGAATAGGGGACTGGAGTATGCCGAGCACTCTTTGGTGACTTTCAAACTATCATAGGCATCTGTCTCTTAATTCCACACATGGGTCTAGATAGTACATCCTTGACCATGAATCTTTCAACGCTAGACCAGAAATTCTTGTCTTTATCTTCAATCTCAAGAAGGGCTGTAAGCCCTAATCCCCAAACCCAAAGCCCTAAACCCTATATAGGGCCTTCAGTTTGAGGGATTCCCTGAGATGGAAGCAAATCGTTTGGTAAGCCCTCAGTGAAGACGCAGCTTGGGATTAGGGTTTCGGGTTCCAGGCAGCAAGACCCCGAAACCCTACACCGGCAGGGGCCTGGCCTAAATAGATAGAAGAGGTTTTAGGGGGAAAGGGCTTAGGGTTGGATGTTGGGTTAATACTATGCTACTACTTTTTCAAGGAACTATACAATCCTCATATGAGGACTATGCAGGCATAGTGTTGGCTGCATATGTGGCCGGGCTTCTGCATTACCCATCTGCTTGCAAGCTTCCGGCAGGCGCCTTGCCCTAAACCCGAATACCCTAAACGATGCAGCTTAAGGTATAGGGTTTAGGGCATAGGGTAAGGGGTGTAAGGATTAGCTTGGATAACATGTTAGTTTCCATGTCTTTTCCACTCCTAAACCTCCTATACCTAGCAGGCCGCAAAAATGTGCCTCTCCACCTCCTTCCCACGCTTCTGTTTGCCCCATGTCAGCCTACCCGCCAAAACAGCAATAATACGATAATGCAACAGTAGCAACAACAACGATAGCTGGAGTAGGAGTAGCAGTGGTCGTCGTAGTTACAGCAGTAGTAGAGTGGTAGTACCCATAGCGGAGAAACACATGGAAAATAAATTTGAAACCACAAGAGCAATAATCAGAACTCGTAGCATCCACCTTAATAAGCCCTATCATACTCCCCTATGTAATCCCCTATTTAAGTCCGTTTAAGGAGTTTGGGCTATGGCTCACGTGGAAACTGCCATAGAGCGGTTTGTAAGGATCCGGGTTCTGAAGGGAGTTGTCGAACATCTGGTCACCTTTCCTAAACCCTAAACTCTAAACCCTTAGGGTTTAGGGTTACCTTCCATCTCAGCCTCTCAACCTGCATGTTTCTAGCACGGAGCCACGCCACGTTGTAGAAACCTCCGTACTTGGACCCGGCTTTTACGGCAATCGACACTAAACAACTTGCTAATCCATAAAGGCATGCGGCTGTTGTGCATGGAGGCTAAAACCAGAGGAGCCCTAATGCGAATCCTAAGCCCCTAAAAACTGAAGCCTTAAAGCCTTAACTTTAAAACCTAAACCGCATGTCCCCGCATCTGCACGTACCTGGAAGCCAGAAGAAGAGCCAGTACGCGCAGCCTCACTCGTCAAGGGGGGTGGGATTCGGGTACGAAGTAAAATTTGAAATTAAGCGTCCATGAAAGGGAGCGCCTCTGCAAATACAGGACCCCGTGCTTGGAGTAATCACAGGTTCCCCCAGTACCTTCTTTCTCAGCAGCCCCAAACCAAGCGGGGAGGCACTACATTGGGGGTAGTAGGGCAACACTAAACCTTTGACGGACCCTTTACAAATATGTATCCCCTAAATCCTAGACCCTCAACCTAAGATAGTCGATTTCCCAGTTTCTTTTCCATGCCCAGAGCCCCTAAACTCTAAACTGCCTGCTTGGTCCCCGCAGCCTGTGCCCTCTGCTCCCACGGCATCATCGGCTTCTCAATGTCCGGCTCCTACAGGCTTCTGGCCGTGGGCTTAGGGTGTAGGGTTTAGGGTAAGTTGTAAGGGCTGTATGGGTGGATGACACGGGACAAACCCTGAACCCTAAACCATACACCCTGAATCCTTAAGGCCTACACCATAAAGACTACAAGGATTAGGAGTTTGGGTGTTAGGGGCTTGGGTTTGCGCATTGGGCCAGTTCGTGGCCAGTGTACTTACGTAATTCGGCTGAAGCTTCGGGGCACACAACTTTGCCATCAGACCAGGATTCAAGCAGTATTCTTTCGTAATTTAGGCTCAAGATATTCCCCTCAGACTTTGTTGTGAGTCTGCTGGGTTTGGGATGGAGTATGGCTAAAGGCTTTTACAGTAAACATGCTAAAAGCCCCCATAAACAGTTTCCACCTCATATTCCTTTCGCTTATCCAGTTGATACTTCATTGTCCGAAGCCCCCTAACCCCCAAATAGCGAAGTAGCTTCACTTGCTTTTGCATTCCTACACCCTAAACTCTAAATCATGGTAGGTATCAGTTACCACTGTTTACTTAGGATATACTCCCTCCTCAAGCTTCTGTAGGAAAACCCGATAACCCTAAACCCTAAACCCTAAACCCCTAGACCCCTAAACCCCTAAGCCCCTAAGCCCCTAAGCCCCGAGCCCTACCATGGCTTCGGGGTTGGGACTGCAAGGGTCTCTCGAGATCAAGATGCCGTGGGCGCTTAACTTATATGCCCTCCCACCCACTGGCTTAGGGTTTTAGGGTTTAGGGTTTGGGGATTCAAGGTTTAGGGTTTAGGGTGTAGGGATAGAACCTGGAAAAGTGCCCTTTTGCAGACTACGGTCCTTTTGATGACGGGGTATGTCACACTATAGCTCTGTAAGGGTTATAAAGGATAATATTAGTAGTTATTTAGCGTTCTAATCCGAGCACTAGTTCAATAAAAGGCTCCCTGTTTAAAGAATAGCTTTGGTAGAATTAGGTTACAAAGACGACTTTGAATTAGGCGGCAATTCGTATAGGGAAGAGGGACTGCACTTAAAGAAAATTTTTGGGGGAACCCATCCTGATAGTAGAGTTAAGCAAGTATTTTAAGCTACAATGACTGCAAAAAGGCTGACAGCTGCTGTTCAGTCTTCAGTTTGTTTTGCTGCGCTGCACTTGCAGTTTGAAACTAATCTGCATCAGGATTTGCTGATGCTTTAAATTCTGCTCCATTAGTCTTTGCTTGTTTTTATGGCTTCGCGAATCTCTAAAACCACAGATTTTCAAGAAGCTCATGCCCTTCAGAAAGCTATAGCTTCTTGTATGCCCGCTAACTTACAACCAATGTTTTTCATTCCTTCCTAGGCTACCTACGCTACCCCTTGCCGTGGCTGCCCCACAGCAGCGCGAACCAGAATTGGAAAAGGGACCACATTAGTAGCAAATAATTCTGCACAATACATAAAATCAATTGAAACGTATTTCAAACTTATTGTAAAAATCAATTAAAATCCAATTTAAATTCCGTTCAAAATCAATTGAAATCAAGTTAGATTCCATTAGAAATCAATTGAAATCGAAGGAAAAGTCCTTGACAATCAACTGAAATCGAATTAAATTCCATCTAAAACCAATTGAAATTGAGTTCAAATTTCATTACAACTCAACTGAAACGTAATTTAAAACTCCTCTGTAAATCAATTGAAAACTAATTTAGCTTCCATTCAAAATCAAGTGCAATCGGATCAACATTTCCATTAAAAATCAATTGAAACGTAATTTTAAGTTCCTTTGAAAATCAGTTGAAATCTGGTTTAAAATCCATTTTAACATCAAGCGAGATCGGATGAAAAGTTCATGTCCTTTAAAAATCAATTGAAATCGAATTGAATTCCATTTCAAATCAGCGGAAGTATTACTAGAATTTCTTTCCAAATCAATTGAAATCAAATTACATTCCATTAAAGACCAAAACAAATCGAATGAGCCTCCATTAAAATCAATTGAAATACAATCTATTATTTGAAAAAAAGCCGTTGACATTGAAGCCAAATTCCATTTTAAATCAATTGAAGTCGAATGAAACTCTATCAAAAATCAGTTGAAACCTCATTGAAATTTGAGACCTAATTAAATACGCCTAAATTCGTAATAAATTCCATTAACAGCGCAGTCAATTCTTTTATATAAAGTCCTTTATTAAAACCATATGAAAAGAGCTCCAAGAGCCAAGCGGCCCAAGAATGATTTTCTTGTGGATGTTTAATAGAAGTCCAAACCTTCCTATTCTTTCATTCCTATCTTAATAGACTTCCACGAGCCCCAGTGACTCACGCATGACTTTCTTGGATGTTCAATTGATATTCAATACATTCCCATCCTTTTCTAATAGAGCTCCAAGAGCCCCAATCATTCCTTGAACCTGGCGCCCTCAATTTCTTATTCTGGCGGGGGGTGTCCCCCCAAATTGAACAAGTGCTAGGATTAGTAGGTACCCTATCAACAAATACGGACGATGAACCCTGAAGTCCAAATTGACAAAGCGCTTACGCGCAGGAGTTCTGAGCTTGCTTTCTCAGGTTTAGAGTTTAGGGTTCAATGTTCAGGGTCTAGGGGAAACATGAAAGCCCGCCAGGTGCCCCGGAAAGACGTCGGTCCATTGAAAAAGAGACCACAGCAGCTTTCATGTTCGTTTGGGGGAGGGTAAACCCCAAATCCCTAAACCCTAAACCCCTAAAATCATAAGCCCCCTAACCCCTAGACCCCTAATACCCCTAAATCCTTGAACCCCTCAATCCTTAACCCCTAAGCACTAAAACCCTAAAGAGTCCCTAAGCCCTGCCGCGGCCTTTGGAGGCGGAGCGTACTGGTGCTGGTGGATCTGCGGGAAGACTGGCTGGCCAAAGTGCGCTGATGCAGCGGCAGGTGCTGCAGCAGTGGCGGCAGTGTGTGCCACGGTGGCTGCGGCCGCCGCCGCCGCAGTTGTGGGTGCCATTGTTGGTGCAGCCTTGAGTGGAGGAGTCCCCTGTGCCTTCTGCTTGGCCATGGCCATGCCTGACTTGGCCATTGCCGCCCAAGGGTTCTCGTCGCGAAATGCAGGTCCCCCCACAGCCTTGGATGCGTTCCACAGTAACGTGAAAAACCGACTCCCCAATGCCAATGGGCTGTAAAAAAGAGGGCTACGCACATGCTTGAAACCCATGAGGCCACTCAGCTTCTGTACTATGATGCTGGGGCCTTGGAATCCGATGAGGCAAGGCCTGTATGCTTTCGGCATAATGGAACGAACCACGGGTGCACCATTGTGGAGGTTTCGCGAAAGAGGGTAACCCTCAGGACCAGACTACGGGTAAACACAGACCGTGGTGACCGTATGAGATTGAGGGGGTCCCCTTCCTTAGGCTGAAATACGAACTATCTTGAGAAACTCCGATATGACGACATCGCCAGAGTCCCCTGCCGCATGGCCCCTACTTGTATATTCTTATACCTGGGATCTTGCGAGGTCAGGGGTATTTGAGCATCTCCCCTAGTAATGGCCTATCAGCAACGTTTGATAATTCAGACCCAGTGACGGCGGCTTTCGCCGCCATTGCCTTCTGCATGTACACCTGAAGACACAAAGGCCCACTTGTGGAAGGGCATGGGAAGCCACTTCTGGGTTCTGCCGTCTTACAAACATGTCGCAGCACTTAGGCAATCATGCGGTCGCGAACCCTAAGGGTCCAAGGACCTAAATAATAGGGTTTTAGGGCCCAAAGACCATTATTATTATAGTATTTGGGCCCTAAAACCCTATTATTTGGGTCCTTGGACCCTTAGGGGAACAAATGCAACGGCCCTCAGGCTTGAATGCAGGCCTGGGCCTCCATTTGCCTGCTCCTCTTCTCTGCGGCCTCCACATCACACACAGAGCCATGCCTCATGCTGTTACGACTCAACAAATCCAAGCCACAAGCCCACCATATGGAAATCTCTCAAGATGATCCTAATATGATCCCTGTGAGAGACCGGCATGATTCTTGCATGACTTTTCTTTGAGAACCACCATCTAGGACTGAAAGTCATCTTGAGCTGCATCTTGGCATAAGTTCAACACTTGGAAGTCAGGGGTACTTACTACGTAGGTTAATACCAATATAACCTACATAGTAACCCTAGCTATTCCATTAATAACCTACCTACTAAGTCCCCCTGACCCTGAAGGTAAGGTCAACGAGGCGCCCGCCTCTTGCTGCTCCCTTTGCAGCTTTTCCTCCGTCTCTTTCCTGGGGCCGGTTGTGGGGATTCGGAATTTAAGCCAGCCGCAAGGATTCGAAATTTAGGGTTTAGCGATTTAGGGGTTTAGGGATGCAGGGTTTAGGGATTCAGGGTTTGGGAATGTAGGTGTTAGTTTAGGGATTTAGGGTTTGGGAAGAAGGGTTTATAGGGTTCATGGTTGCTGCTTTATGGTGCCTGAGGTGTGTGCCCGGGGACGTGGGGGGTCGGTCGAGGCTATCCAGCAATCTTACATAATAGAGCACCCCCACGCCTGGGAAAGATTCCCAACATACCACCGCTACAATACGTATGAACTAGGGTCCATACTCCTAACATCCCCTTAATAACCCCTCTAGTAGTCCCCATACATACTCCCTTAACCCTAAACCCTTTTACAACCCCAGAATTTAGGGTTTAAGGGCCAGTAGCCGAACCATAGAGGCTGCCCGCCGAACCCGGAACCCTAGCAACCAGGTCTGGAGTTTAGGTTGGATACTGCCTCCACTCAGTAACAGTTGGACAACTTCATATTATATGTAGTATATGCTCACCGCCCCCTCCGTGGCATGCGCAAATGTAAAATTCTGCGGTTCTACACCCTAACTGGTACAAGGTCCTTGGTTCTCCACAGAACCTAGTCAGAAATGCCGAATTTCAAGTAGCATGCCGACTTGACTGAGAAAACGACTACTTCTTAGAATGTGATTTCTTTTGCATGGAAGCAAAGTCTTGACTGCCAACCTAACAAAAACAAGCTTTGCCGAATGATGAAGTGTCCTTCGATTCAGAAAAGGGAGTTCAAATTGCTTAACATGGTCTATGGGAACTCTACTCTTACAAAAGGTCCTTCATACTTAAGAAAGCTTTACTTGAGTCAATCAAGACTTCTACCTAATTCTGAGCGCTCCTTCATGATATGAAGAAATATTTACTTGAACTTGAAATGGAATCTCTACTAGGTCCTGTAGTGCCATAGAGCTGTACCAAAAAAAGTACAGACCATTCTGGCTTGCGATTCGTTATTTGACGAAGTGCTGGAGTGTTTTTGTTTTTCATATGAACCTAATACTAAGTCAGATTTCTTAAGCTATAATCGTGAGTTGCATCCAGTCCTTGGGGGTATTTAATCCTCCTTATACCTATATAATCAGCATTCCTTATACCCAGTCAACATGAAGTACAAGGTGTTGAAATTTCCGGAGCTCTACATGAAGTCTGTATCCGGTCGCCACATCTAATTAGGAAGGCTGTTCAGCCTTAACTAGATAAGAGACTCCACTGTCATATAATGGTTTGGACGGCTGTATATACAGACCTTGAATTAATCAAGACCTCTGCCCAGTCTTAGCTCCTGATTCTATATAGAATATGCTTGAAATTGCTTGGAAGTTCCACTGGGTCCTGGAATGCTGTATGAAATATTCGGGCATGCTACTTCTGCTTTGGTTCAACCACTTCATAAAGTAGTGAATGTAGTTCGCGGCATTTAAGCAGATTGTTTTAGGGATTCTATCCAACCTGGAAAACTTGAGTGCTCGTAGTTGATCATCGTTCAAAATCCAACAAAAGCAGTTAAAACTGTGGAACTTTGCAATGTGTTTTCAAAGATAATGTTTGAAGAGAGACTGAGGGGGTGACAATCTATATATATATATGTATGTATATATGCATATAAATATGTGTATATATGTATATATATATACATATCGTTCATGCAAATTGGATAATATTCATGTTGTAGATTGTTGCCGGGTGGGGGCAGTACCCACAGTTCAGGGCTTTACTCCTGCCGAGCTGTGGTGTTGGAGCTATGGTTGAAAATGAATCCTAAGCCCTAAGCTCTAAGCTCTTACCCTGGGAACCTTGGTATTCTAGCTTACCAAGGCCACACTAAAGCTCAAATCATTCCTATACATAACCACAATATAATATGGTAGTTTCCATTTTCTTTTCCATTATCCCCATATAATTCCTATATAACCCCATATAACCATACCCTAAACACTAAACCCTAAATAGTAGTTTCCATTTTCTTTTCCATTATCCCAATATGACCCTAATACTACCCCAATGGGACCCTAAACCCTAAACCCTAAAGGAGTTTGTGCTTCTACTAGTTTTTTCTAGAAACAACTAGTTTCCATTTCATTTTCCATTTTCTTTTCCATTTGATTCTCCATTATTATTGGGGGGAAACCCTATATACCCCCCTAAACCCTAAACCCTAAACGGGGCTATAGGGTTTAGAGTTTAGGGTTTAGGGGGGTCTGTGGGCCTAGCGAAACAGCATCCCCAGCCAGTCATTAGGGTTTGGCGTTTAGCTCCATTCTGCTAGGGCGGCGCAGAATCTTGGATGACAGAATTTGGGGATTTCTCCGAGTTAGGATCCCTGAGAATTTTTCAGGGCGATGTGAGGAATATCCACCGATTTTTGAGGCTCCCTAGTCCAAAGGCTTTGCGGACTCTTTCGCCTGTGGTGCAAGTGCTTCCGGGTACTTCCCTGCTGACCCTAGCGCGTGCAGTGAACCTACCCAGACAGCCCAATACTCCTTGAATTGAAAGTCTACCTTAAACCCTATTGTAATGTAGTAGTTTCCATTTTCTTTGCTATTATCCCAAAAAACCCAAGATATTCCCTTGTTACCCTATATCGTTGGGGTATTTCCTGACTAAGGGATGATGGGCTTTCTGCGTAGCTAGCTGGAAAGGTTAGGCCTGAACTCCATGCGAGCAATAGTCTAAACTCCTTCATGGGGGTTATATAGGGGATTAT